>JACXSJ010001895.1:0-65412 GCA_014851325.1 Pentalonia nigronervosa | reverse complement strand
ATTCATGGAATATTAATTACACGAACCAATTACACGTGTATTTAAAATACACGAATCAATTACACGTGTATTTAAAATACACGAATCAATTACACGTGTATTTAAAATACACGAATCAATTACACGTGTATTTAAAATACACGAACTTCGTGTACACGTGTATTTTAAAAACACGTCTAAAATCGTTACCACTAATTTCGACAGTATGTTTCAATTTTTCTCAATTATCTTCGAAATTAACTAATGCTATGTCATCCGCGAACATAAATAATTTTCCTTTTAATAAAGATGCACGTTTAGAGTTAATATATATTATATTGAAAACAATATAGGGCCTAATGATGTACTTTGAGTGACTTCATAATCTTTTACATAACAATGATTACTGTAATGAGATCCGATAGTGGTTAGTTGTTATCTGTTACTCACATAACTGGTAAACCATTTTAATGTATTGTCATCAAAGCTTAATTATTTTAATTTGTTTTGTAATAATTGTCTACTGATTGAATCAAATGATTTTTCCAAGTCCAAAATTGAAATTAAAATTTTTTTTTTTACTATCTCTTTTTCTATGTAAATATTTATGATGTCAACTAAAGCATCTTTTGTTCCTAATTTTTTCTAAATTCGTATTGTCGAGTAATATTATTTTATCTGCTATCTCCAAGTATTCTAATAATTAATTTTTAATTATTTTTTCGAGGATTTCAGCTAGAATTCCCACTATTGAGTTCGGTCTATAATTAATGAAATCTGTTTTATCTCCTTTTTTATGAATCGGTACGATTCTAGCTACTTTAAGTTCATTAGGTACAGTATCATTTGTTATGCTACAGTTTGTTATGTGTACAATATGTAATATCACTTTGTCTTCTATTTGTTTAAAAAATAGTACTGTATAACCATCAACTCCAGGTGTCAAGTTATTATTTAGATTATTTAATATATTTAATACTTCGTGACCACCGATGGTATTTAACTTGGAGCCGGAGCTCGTGCTTGAAGAATTTGAACAAACGCATCACTAAACGGAAAAATGGAGTTTAGTATGCTCGGTTGATCACCCTGTATATATTTAATTACGCCGGTCGTTTTTTAGTTATAATATTAATAATCAGCTGCAAACACTGCACCGTCGCCGTAATGTCTGGCCGTTGATAAAAAAAAAAAATAAAATACATAAATTAATAATATTATGATTATTATATATTGATACGCGGACGTGGGTCTGTTTGCTTTTTCGCGATTTTTATTTTACACAATTGCACGTGGTGGCCAATCCACTTTCCCGCTGTTTTTTGACGACGGTTTGGCCCGCGGACCGTCAAATAGTTAATATTAGTTTTCGAACGATTATGATAACGCAATACTATTACAGTATTATAATATTATTATACGTCATGTTTTGATTATTATTACCATCTGACGCAATACAAGTCGTCCAAGCCGTCACGCGTACGAATAATAAAATAATAGTAGTTATAATACCGACGAACCGGATTGTTTATAAAATATAACGGAGATTTTACTCGGAAATCGCTATAATTTACGCAAATACTAAAAAACCGAGCAGAGATCTCTGATTAGAGTTTAACGTACTTGGTGACAATATTTTCGTGCGCAATATATTATGAAAATCTATTAAACGGAAAAGCGTACTTGCTCTAAATCATAATAACAGCTACAATGATTATTTATGAGTGAGGTTGGCTCGTTGTCAATAAACCGATCGAAATTTGGTCAGTCGATCATTTAGTTAATGACCGATCGTAATCCAGTCAAAAAATAAAAAAAGAAACTTTACTACTTTTGGTTTTAGTTTACAGTTTACTAAACAATGTTGCTTAAAAGTTCGTATATTAAGTACCTTTATAGTTATAATATTATATCAACAAGTATTATTTTTATTTTTTGTTTATCATTACGTTGCTTTTAAACTGAAAGAAGATTGTTGTCGTTTAAACTTATTGTTATTGTTGAAGTTGAAACTTATGTTCCATTACACTTTAAAGATATCAATATTTTATTTTCATTTTTAAATTTACAGAAAAATTGTTTGCAAGTTACATCCCTAAATTTTATTTTATACATTGTTATTACTTATTTAATCCGTTTTTAATTTCTATTGAACGTTAAAATGTACTCCTTTGAGCTTTAATTGAAAAAATATTGTTATTTATTATTTAATAAAATGCTGAAAGTATTAACTAAATTTCTAAAACGTTTAATATTTTGAGTGGAGCGAAAAAAGTATTGATTTTACAATTTTATTATGTTGTTTTTTTTTTTTTGTTTGAAATTACTTTTTATAGCAGATAAAATGCTTTGATATTGAATGGTGAATATCTTAGGGTGGTGGTGGGAGGGGGAGTTAAAAGTAAAAAATTCCCAAGTACTTTTCTGAATAATTGAGGAATTAATAAAGTTTTTTTTTTTAAAATTTGTTGACATAAAACTTTTGTTCTGCCAAAAACCTTGAAAATTTAATACAAAATTCCTCATTAGTTATTATTTCTGGAATTAAAAAAAAAATCGCAATAAATGCACAATAGATTTGTATGAGTGTTTAAAGTTAGAATTTTGTCGAGTTTCGTTAAAATTATGAAATTTGCAAAATATTTAGTAGCTAAAATTCCTAACATTTTAATATCCATATTTTTAAGATTTAGAAATTTAATACAAGGTTCCTCAAAAGTTTTTATTACTGGAGTCAAAAAGAAGTAAAGCGTAAATTAACAATAATTTTTTATGGGCATCTGAAATTTAAATTTTGACGAAATTGAATATTCACGTATAAATTAAACAATTCTCATCAGTTTTCTTATTTTATTTTAATTGAATGACGGTAGATGCATGAAACTTTCACAAAATATTTAAATTAGCATTTTCTATACATGGTATAATTTTGAAAATATTTTTTTCTGATCTACCCTCAGATGTTTGACATTTTCTATCTTTTTTTTCTATTCATATTGATAGGTAGCAAATTGTTCGCTCAGTTAAAATACTTGAAAATGTAATTCAAGGTTCCTCATAAGTTGCTATTTTATCTATTTTTTTCCTTTTTAACCGACAACAGACGAGGTTCTGTGTGAACAATACCACTCCTCAGCGTTATTACAGCTATTTAAAAATATTAAAAATAGAAAACCACGATTTTGTTTTATAAGTATTTGAACTCTGAAGTTTAAATTTTGTCAATATTTTTTCAAAATCCCAAAAATTTGAAAAATAATTTTGAAGTTAAAAACGTACGTAATTACTGTTTAATTTTTATAGATAGAATTTAAAAATTGAATACATTTTTCTCATAAGTAATTTATACTGGAACCAAAATGTATGTATAATAAAGCAATCTAATTTTGTAAAAAAATTGCGCTTTCAGTTCCAATCCTTAGTGGCGTATAATTGATTAGACTACACATTTTAATGACTTTTTTTTAAACTTAATGTATGTCATGTTTCTTCTGAACTAAAATATGATTACTACAAGGAGCAAGATTTATTATAGTTACTAGGTACTTGCATGCTTAATCGAAGAGAAAACTAGAAAGACAATACGTTGTGTTACCGATTGGTGATCTACATTAATGCAGGCAAGTCCAACCACACAGCTCTTCTATTTGTTTAATTTGTTTGTTAAAATGGCTGATTAACATTTTGGGTTTTTGCTGATATGATGCGTATTTTTTGACTTTAAACTCCGTGTCTGATTTTTGTTTTCTGCACACAAAGTCTCAGTAATATTTTTTATAACATTTTATTGATAGAACTACAATATTTTAAATAATATATGCGAGTCATACCTACAGTTATTAAAATATTTTAATATGTAGTTACTTTATTAAAATTCAAACTTAACATTTATTATTAATTACATATATAATATTACAACAATTACTTTTATCATTATCTGTTCCACTATTGGAACGATGTATATTAAAGTTTATGTTATTTAAGAGATCTAGAGCTATAAAAACTGTCGGTAAGAATGTATGTTTTTAGATATTATAGCTTGTTTAGGTATTTTCGTTCAAATTAAAGTTCTCAATGAAATTATTAACAATATATATATAACTTGATATAAAATTACTTTTGTAACAAACTGCACTACTACTGCAGTACCTACAGTAGGTACTTGCTATATTAAATTTGCACTCATATAAAAAACTTGAAAAAAAAAATCAATTTTGGCATGCATATAACTCGTAGTTATGTAAATGTGTTTTCTCAGAAAAAAAGATGTATAAAAACGATTGTTTCAAAGTTTGTTACAACACAGAATTCGGTAATTAAATCCGATAAAATATATGCATCGCACGTATTGTGTTGACGGCGGGTGTACAAGAGACTACAACAAACATGCTGCCGTATCGCTCGACGGACACGCGTATGAGCATTGATAACTGATCGTAATGTGTTTCATAATATTATATAATACTTCTGTATCGCGAAAAAAATGTTTGACTCACTTTTTCGTTTTTCTCGGTAAAAAAATATATATATTTAACGTTAAATAATAACACATAATATTATGACGGACTCGTCGATGTAAACACACGATACAATCAATAATTATCGAGCCCACTCGTCGTATCAGAATATCCATGTTAGATGTTCAACGGATTTGCTCTATAAATATTAATTATTATTAGAGCCGTACGCGAATATCGGTACGCTGAAAATTGCAGCAACAGATATAATTACACGCATGCAGTAAGAACACGTCATCGACTCGCGTGTGCACATAGTACAAAGATTTCACGACAAATTTTGAAACGCCGTGTTCGCTCGACAGCTAGGTGTGTACATTTTGAATTTAGAAATTGCTCGATTTCAACTGAATGTTGAAAAAAATGTCATGGCGCTGTAGTGTCTCCGGCGTATACAGACGACCTTGTGAATGGATTAGGACTTGGATGTTGAGATAAATAATCGTTAACTGAATAAATGTTCAATGCGTTTTTATTTAAACTGGTGAAATAAATAGAGTTAGAAGTCTCTAGTAGTTCGATTGTTCTAAAAAATATACTTCAGAATATTATGATTTTAACTCGTAGATATTCTAAGCCCGGATAATTAAACTGGTGGACATTATTCCGAGTCCGTTTAATTCAAAAAGTAAACTGGCGTGAAGGTGCTTGTTGTGGCTCGGGAATATCACTTCTAAATCATAGCTGTTTCGGTTTCCCTTATATGTGGGCTATTCCTCCTATTTGGTACGTCTCTTTGGCAAGGGTCGCTGCGCTGCCACGCTCTGTCGTGTAGATAATCGAACGAACGCGGTCAACCCACACATTATCACAATTCCTAGTGTTTTATATTATTGTCTTATAATACAAAACAATACAATACAATATAATTCAACAACAATTCCTAATATTCTATATTATTATTTTATAATATAATATCGTAACAATTCAGTATAATAGCCCCAAGACGATTAGGTTCTTTTTCTTAGCTCCTGTCAATCTGTCCCATGCTCTCTCATACCTCAATTTATCTATTATGCTTTTCTCAGAAATTGGTGGTCGTTCGAGGCCACTTTCTGTTGTTGGTGCTTGAGATAAATATATATGTTGTATTGTGTCAAAAGTATGTGATTCCTCTATACTCTAGTGATCCATTCAAAGTTAATAATAGTAAAATAGGATATGCATCGCCATTCAAAGAAGTCGGCCGTCGCAAATTTTTCGCACGTACAGCAACTGCAGGGTTGACGATATACCTAACTCCGGACGATGGCGCAAACACAAAATAATAAAAATAATTATTGTTATAAAATATGTAAGTACGGAGGACAAAAAAAAAAAAAAAATTAAGAAGTTTCAAAATTTCAAGAGATTCAGATGAAAATTCCAAAAACAAGTGGCGATAAAACGAGCGATTTAAAATTAAAACCTGATGGGCAATTAGGTACTAGGTATTAACAATTGTGTTTTATTTTTTTATATTTTTGGTACAGTATAACTACTTACTCGTTGTCAATAGTTTAATGTGAGATATAGTTGAATAATAAAAGTGAATTTTAAACCATAATTTTGTATGATAAATAAACAACTGGTCGTACGCTCAACTGCGGAAACGCTCTGAATGTACGTACAGGCCGGTGTTGCTAGTTCTCGGATGGGTGACCATCAGGGTTTTTAGCAACAAATCCTTGCCACGCATACAAAACGTGTTCCTACCAACCCCCCCCCCCACATATACACACACACACACAGTACCAGACTAATGAGTTTAGTAATTGAAGCCTTAATCCTAATAAAAAAAAAAACCAACTAATAAACAAATCTGGAAAATAAAATGGATTTTCAAAAATGTAAATGCTTTTATCATAATGATTTATCAATTGTTTAACACGCGTCGTTAACATTTTCAACTTTTATTGAGAAACATACACAATATTTTCAAAGGTTAAAAACGCTTTCATTTTCCTCGATCTCTTTGACCTCCACTCGACATTCGCGGACGAGCCGCTATAAACTTGAATTTATACAAAAGCAGCATAATATTAATCGTGTGTCGGCAACCACATTATTTATGTTATAACATAATATTACATACTTTCTGTATTATTTAAGTCTAAACTCATCTGTCACGCGACGGTTTTTTCAATATCTACTCGTGCAGACAAAGTTCAAAGTGTACATTATTATCGCATTCGTTGAACTTTACGATCTCAAATAACCGGACACGGACGTTACCTTAACTTTTTTTTCATCACAGTAATATTAATCATCACATGTGTTTTTGTTTGTGGTTTACGAGTCACCGTAACAATGAAAATCTGTCAATCGGTATTTTGACCTATTGTACTATTGTGTTACGTGTACACCTGTCCGTGTGTTTTTCATTCTCTTACAAACAACAGCTGCTTTATCGTAAGACAAACACAACGGCATCGACCATACACAATAAACGACAACAGTAGATACCTGTAACAAATACAATTTTAAAAAAGGTTTCTGGCCTTTGTGGGAAACGATTAATAATTATGCTTGTTTACACGAGACCGAAACGAAATGCATAACACGACGTTTAAAACACACGAGAGATATTGATTATTTTTTTATTGGTTATAAACGGTGATCAACATTTTCGTTTGAATAACGACGATGATGATAATAATAATAATAATAATAATAATAATAATAATAGTAATAATAATAATAATGGTTGAGTTATAATATAATATATATATATATATAGGTACAATGATATTATTTTTAAGTCACATTAAAACAACACACGTGGGGTTTTTAAACGTTAAATAAAAAAATTATATAATATAAACGTATACGACTCGCGGGAGTGAGTCCTATATGACTATCCGCGTCGCTCTACACCGACGCGATCTCGACGCGCTTTCATAATAATATTATTATTATACTTCCGTCATCGCATATTGCCGCAATTTTTCGACGATCGCGAATAATCGTTTTGTTTCACATATACTGCTGCAGGTATTATAATATCATAACGTCACAGTGTCGGAATCTTGTCCGAACGCGGTATAATATTATGTGTACCGTCATCGACATACCAATAATACCGTGGTCGGAATAATATGTGCGAGGGCTTTGGTATATCGCGCGCATAAACGTCTCGGGAAAACAAATTTCAAAAAAAAAAAAAATCAATACTGGTACACCGTAAACTATATATATAAAAAAAATACCAAAACGTACAAAAGCAAAACGAGTAAAATAATATATAATAGTAAAAAAAAAAAAAAACAATAATTGAAACCGCGTCGAGATCGATCGGTTCGCGTACCGCGGCGGGGAGAATCGTATACGATATTATTACCATAGCAAACTCAATAATAACATTATCAAGCGGATGGCGATTTTGACGGGCGAGTGTCTAAGACTTGGAAATTAATAGTACAGTTCGAGGAGCGATAGTAATTATCATATAGTTTATTATACGAGATCACGAAGAAACGACTTACTAAAATCTTATACGACTCATTGATACAATGATATGTATTGTTTTATCATATATATATATTATGTATGACACGGCGAGTCGATCGTCTTCTAAATTATTTTGGCACATAATGTCAAATGGCTCGCTGACTGCAGTGCAGTTTTTACTGTTCGACAAAAACAATAATATACAACGGGCACCCGTAACGCGCACGATATTAATAATTATTATTATAAATAGGGGTCTCGTAGAGGTAATATTCTAGAAATCACTATATTGAATATTTATAATAAACACTAATGTTTTGTTTCTTTTTAAGTAATTTTTTTTTTTTTTTAATTTCTTAACCATCTGTCGTCGTTGGGTTACTATGTTTTTTTATATTATAATATCGTATATTATCGTCATCACGGACTTTTGACGGCGAGCATGTCTTCGTCTTCGTCGGCATCGTCATCGTCGTCTTCGTTACCACCGCCTCCGCTGTCGTTGTCGTCGTCGTCATCGTTATCTCCGTCTCCATTCGTCTGGTTCGACGACGATGACTTGTTCTTCTTCTTTTTGTTCTTTTTGGTCTTATGAAAAGCCAAGTCGACGTCGTCTTCGTCGGTTAGCGACGAATACTCGACGCTGGGGTTCATCGACTCCACGGCTATGTACGATGCGGAAAATCCTTTGCTCACGATAGTGCTGTCTGTCTTGAACCGGAGCAACAGAGCGTCGTTCGTGGATATCACATCCGTCGGGTTCTGAAAATGGCAAAACGGTCTGGTTAGGTCTGGTCTGATTTGGTCGGGTTGGGTGGTTTGGAGTGGGATGGGTCGAAATCGATTAACTTTACTTACGTCGTGCAACTTAACGCTACGATATATACTTTTCTCAAAATATGCGTTTAAGTACTCGACATTCAAACGGGTTATTGTCGACATTGACGACGACCGTGATTTATGTTTTATTTCTATAATTTTATCTATCGCGACCGTGAAGGATATAATATTATTTTATAGCCAAACGTTGTTTTAACGTCATACTAACGGTCGGTCCGCAGAATTTTCCGAAAAACGGTCCACTCGTGTCTAAGCTGCTCCACACCTCCACGTAGTCGTACATGCAATCCTTTTCGTCTTCCAGTTCAAAAGTCAAGAACGTCAGGTGCACGTTCATGTTGGCTTTGGCTTCGATGGTCCATTCGCACGTAGCGTCGCTGTCGTAGTTCAGATCGCCATAGTTGGAATGCGAGTAAAAGTGTTTCACGTTGTTCGTTGCTATCAGCCTACCGCCGCAAACTGCGAAAACGACGAGCGATTATTATTTATTGTAATGTGTTACCACCTGTGGTATGGTGTTTGCACGCATCGATGTCGTCATACCCGTGCTGTGAGTGGCCAAAAATCCTTTTCGCTGCACCGAAGCGTCGCTCTTGAAGGCCAAGTACAATTGATTGGACGAGGACACTATGGGGTGCGGGATCTTGGAGCCGCAAAACCGTCCAAGCGTCTGCGAATCCGGCGTGGGTCCGTCGTAGAAAGTGATGTGGTCGTACGCACACTCTTGGTGAGGTTCCATTTCGAACGTGTCGAAGAGCTACAACATGATCACACATAATCATAACCATCATCATTATCATTTAATTATCATAATCATCATCACAAACGTAGACATATATATATATTATGGTAAATTCTGAAAAATGACGTATATCGAGACGACCCTGCGTCCTGTATAAGTAGGTATAACTTTATATCATACTCTATTCAGAATAAGAGTGGTACCGGGCGGCCGGTTTTTTGTCGGCGGCGGTCAGATGCTTCTCTCACCAACACTAGGCGCGCAAGGAAAAGCTTCGGAACAAAGCCATGTCCAAGCGCACAAGTCGTCCTCCCGTTACCGCTCTTATTCTGAATAGAGGATAGTATGTTATTCGGTTTGACGCAAACGTATGCTATTATTATTATTATAAATACACCGCGACGCAACGCGATTGTATAAAATATAGTATAACGACCGTTTTATGCATATTGCGATGATAACGATCAGCGTGCAGTGGGGTCCGGAAATTTACGCGTTATAAATGCCGCACGCGTTTACTGATGACCTTATGTACAACTATAATAGTAATAAGTGTGCCATTAAAAATGAAAAATATTGTAAAACTTCGAATGTAGTTTCATTATTCTTCTTGCACTTCAGCTACAGTGATACCTATTCAGTTCTAACAAAATATTGTCTGACGTCTGTAATAGTGCGTACGTAGGGAAGATTTGTTTAAACTGTTTGACGGTTACGGTTTACGGTTATTAAGCATTTGTAAAAAGTGTATTTATATATGTTTTTATATGATTTATTGTATGCCTGTCACAAATAAAATACCTACCAAATGTTAGATGACAATATTAATAAGACTACTGTAGTCATATTATAATACCGATAAGACACGGTATATTATATATGAATATGTTACGGGCGAATAGGAAATCCGGGCATTGTATTTCAATGCTCGGGCCACAGTGCACATGGACCAACATTTTAAGAATGATGATTTTAATACTCTAATTTTTCATACATTGTACGAGAGTTCCCGGACAAAATGGACCCTGCACGGATTCATCTGGGTAAAGTGAATAAAATAAATACAGTGCACTGTTTATACTTTGTATCGAATAGCATTCATATAAATAGCAAGTACCATCACCTATAATGTATTGTATTTGTCTGATATCACAACATAATAGGTCTAATTCAGAAATAAATACACTTGCATTTATATTATTATATAATAATTAATAAAATAAAACTATTAATGATAATATCAATTGTATTCGTGTCAAATCACCTTTAGATAATAATTTATGTTATTTAATAGTAGAGGTATCATACACGCGTTTTTCAATTTACATTATTGATAATTGCACGCGCACCGTACGCGCGGCTGTGAAACGGGCCTAACAATGATTCAACAGATAATTTATTTAAAAATTATGCAAACCGTTAACAATACCTAGACATTGATATTATGTTCATCTCACTAATTTACACTCATTCAAGTTGTATTGTAATTTTTTAATTCGTAAGTCATAATAATTACGCTCATGTAAATATTATAATATTATTATTATTATTATCATTCTATTGTATTCCAATATTATGTCAATCACATTATATGATTGTAATATTATTCTTACTGTATCTAACAAGGCCTCGTACGTTTAATATCAAATAAATAAAAAACTATTAATACCCAGGTAAGTAATATTTGAGGCGTTTACTTCCAAGTATTTTTATAATTTATTTTAAGTACCCAGTAAGATGTTGTATTTAATTTTTAATATTTCATCTACAATGCTCGGACAATGTAAATTTTTTCTTACTTTGCCTTCGAAAATCGGACATTATGATACAATGCCCAACTTCCTACTATTCCCGTAACATATTTATGATTCTGAGTGTCTGCACCGACTGTCAACTAGCAATTTAAAACTATAACAGGTACCGGCTGTATTGTGATTTGTTCCAAAAATTATAACAATTTTCAAAACGAGGTTTTATATTTTTTAAATCCTCAATATCTAAGTACCTAGTCAGTAGGTAGCTAAATTCAAAGGTTTTCGTCGATCTTACGCAATAATACAAATTAATATTTAACGATAAACGCATCGAATTGTACGAATGCAAATCTTTTGCATAATGATTTGTACAGAACAATATAGAAACAATTTTTCGGTATTATTATTATTATTTCAATCTATTCGTGATTACCACTTTGATCCTGTGTCCCGGGGTGGTGGTGAAATGCCAGACGCAATCCTTCCGGCCAGGATACGAGTCCGGGTAGTTGGGGCTGCTGATGACGTCACGTGGGGCCGAAATCTCGTGCTTGCAACCACCCTCCTTGCAGTCGTGCTTGTTCTCGTGCAATGTAAACCCGTTGTTGCACGTGCACTCGTATGATCCAGGGGTGTTTTTACATTCGTGTTGGCATCCACCGTTGTTGACGGCGCACTCGTCCATGTCTTTGAATAAAATATAATGTAATAATATATACTTGTGACATTTTTTATACGAAATTTTCAAAAAGTATACTAACGACTAAATATATGAATATTTAATTTAAATTATAAGCAGAGATAGAGAGAGAGAAGGGGGGGGGGGTAATGAGTAACTCTAGAACTCTGTGTTTACAATTAAAATGGTATTATAATGATAGGTGGGTACAAAATAGTTACTTTGTGGCTTGGCACGGTATTCTGCGACTCAGAGTAAGCAACGCCCGCTACTACTAATTCCCGGATGGATAACCATTTGGGTTTTATAATAGTAAAAACCTTGCCACATACACACACACGTGTTAAAAATCCTACAGTACTCTCTTTCACAGTTCCACAGGCTAATGACCTTTGTTGTCAAAGCCTTAACCCCCCTCAAAAAAAAAAAAAAATAGTTACGCATGTAATATAACATATCTTATATCAAAAGAAAAACACTGAACGGTAAAACCTCTATTAATATAATAAAAACGTGGTGGCCCTTCTCGTGACAAACACTCTGCTTATTTTTAGGAGCCTGCTCAATACTCTCCGATTTAATATGTCCTATTGGCGCAGTCGATCCCAAACATAAATTCTATCCAATAGTGCAGTGTCTTACCGGTAAAGAAGACGGCGGCAAATCCGGTCTTGTGCACAGAGCTGTCGGACTCGAATTCCACACGCAGTGCATTGGCCTCCGAAGTGATCATGGACGGCGCTTCCTGGCCGCAGTACACGCCGTGCTTCCGGAGTTTATCTGAACCGATTTTGCTGTACACTTCCACTCGGTCGTATTCGCATTCGGCCTGTGGATAAAAGTAAAACAAGGTAAACGCCGCGTCACATAATATATGCTGAATAATAAAACGGCGATCGGCCCGGGAGAACGAAGAGCACATCAGCAAATGGTCAGGTGTACAGTACCGCGTGCGATCAAACAATAATAGAAAAGTAGTAATTTTTTTTTCATCCGTCCGTTGGACATAATATTATTTCTTAAGCTCTACCGCTCACCTGGTGTAACTGAAAAATCGAAAAAAAAAATAAACAGATAAATACGTAGTCTGCGATCAATTTCGACGCGGTTTGACTCACGTTGTTCCCTTCCAGATCGAAGTGAGTAAAGTTCAATGTGATTTTGAACTGAACTGGCGCTATGATCTCCCATATGCAACTCTTATTTCCGGGATACAGGTCTGGAAACGAAGGACTTGTAATCGTGCCATTGGTCGCTTCGATTATACCGCCGCAAGCGTCTGCAGGAAACAGTACATGTATAATATACAAAATGCATTATATTTGTATTACTGGGTATTATGTTTGTGATAATCATTTTGTTCGTGTGTAATTTATTATAATAATAATATAACGACACGGTTTAAGAACCCAAGGCCGGTTTGCAATAACCACGAATATTAATGTATAATATTGTATTATTATTTATGATAAATTATATAAAATTAATAGTCTTTTTTTAATAACTGTACACAGAATACATTCTCCAGATACATTAATAATGTAACAGTACATATAGTACCTACATTTGAATATATATTATGAAATCGACATAATCAATAGCATTTTTTTTTACAATAATAATTATGGCTATAGTACTATATAATTGTATGCCTATTATTTTAATGGCACGAGGCACTAGGCATAGGTTAATAGCAATAATAAAAATAAAACAATATGGTTATTTATCTCCCAAGAACAATAATAAAAATATTATATAACACATTCGATAAATTGATTTTAATAACATGCGCAACGAAAAATTACCGACAAACATTATTATTTATATGTGTATATAATATGAAAATATGTCACCGGCACATCACACGAAATATAAATATATAACTGCTATATTAAATTATATTATGCTAATTATTATTTTAATTATTCAACCAATTAATAAATTTCAATTAATAACGACGATGATATTATAATAATAATTGCTGTGCGACTATTATGCGACGTGGCTTTTGAAATATAAATTCACCAAACGGATCGGTATAAAAACTGTATGTTAATTGTATTTGTAATAAAAATATATAATATTCAACAGTTTTTAATAAAAATTTACTCAAACTCCGTACAGTTTACTCATATGCTTATATGTGTATGACGATAATGACAACATTTTAGCAATTTAAAAAATAACTTTTGTGTAAAACATTCTCATAAAAAAATGTTTAAAAAACACATTGTGTATTGGTGTAATGTATAAATAATTAAATAATAATTTAAAATAATTTTGATAAGCCACATCAGTGGACAGTGGCATCGTATCATAGTATTTGGTATATAACTACATAAATATTATATATCTATTCGAAAGAACTCGAATAGATAAGATATTCGATAGAATTCGATAAGAATTAAGATAAACAATTTAGTATTAACGTTGAAAACGAGATGAGCCGGAGACGAAAATATTATATGGATTTAAATAATTTATATAAGTACGTACATATAACACTCGATCGCGTTATTGACAGTATTCACTCGAGTTCACAACGGTGAAGACTAAAAATTCTTTAAGGTTCATGGCTTGAGGGGGAACCGTGAGTTTTCTCAACTTTGTGCGACATCAATAATGTATTTTCAGTAATTCAAAATCTATCCAGAAATGCAATGATGTAGTAGTGATGTTTACTATTGAAACTTTGCTACTAAATTGCATTGCTGTTCACGACTCGCTAGACTTGAGTAATACGTGTTTGGCCCACTTCCGCGAAAGCGTCATTGAAAGTACCGAAATTTGTTTTAATCGTATTTATTGTATACAAAACGTGTGAATGTAAATATATTTTTTATAACATAAAGATATTATTATTAAATACAAAAACGTCGGAGATGATAATACGTAGTCGGTGTAAATTTTTTCAACGCGATCTGTTAATCCTAATCATTCTCAAAATTGCCTAATGCAATTTCGTGTTAAAGCTACAGTATATTTTATGAAAAAAAATTACCAATTTAAAGTGACTGCTGTTAATCTTACTCAAGTTCAAGTAAATTAATTTCATACTAACAATTAATGAAATAAATAAACCATTTCATGTCTATATATTTTACTCGCTCTTACTTCACGTCTCAAATGAACTCGGGTAAACTCAACTTAAAACAATATATTATTTTTATTAAAAATTTTAACTTGAATTTACGATTATGCCGTGTTTAATGAACACACACACACACACACACACATTATTTTACACATTTATATCGTAGACAATTATTAATTTGTATTAAGATTAGTATTACACAAATAAATAATATTCTAACTTCTGCGATTTTCTACTTGCGATCACATTTTGAAGTTGTTGATCAATCGTCTCAAATGTTGATGAAATAAGTCATTTTATTCGAGTTTTAAATGCACGCGAAAACCACGGGGACCACGACAGTCGTGACAACACAATATTACCACCGCGATAGCAATTAAATACTAAGAAATATAATAATAATTATTATCGTATTATTACCTTAATAATACAAATACCGTGGACGACCACAATATCATGAGCGCCCGATTAAAATCGAATTGGCCACCCGGACGTCATTCTATGCGCTAATGCTGTTATATTGCATAACCAAAACGCCGCACTGTCGACGATTGTTCATGATGGATGATGATTTATAATATTATTATTACCATAATAATATACAGTGCTATATGAAGTCTTTATTTAAATCACCAGTCGATACTTACCCCCTTTCGCCCTTATCGTGTTTCTAAATTATTTTCAATTTATTTTATTATCATTTTGAAATATTGAATTAATATTAAACACGATCATTGAAAGGCATAGGAAAAAATAAAAATATTATATTATAATCATTGTTCAAATATAGGTTATGTAGAATAAATTAATATATTTTAATCAAAGCTATTATATTGGTACAAAAATGTGAAACTAACGTGCCATTTTAGAAAAAAAATCATTCCTTACTTTTTTTTTTTTTTTGTATACTTTTAAAACTTAATCAGCTGAAATCGGGACGCGAGTGCCATTTAGTAAATTTTATTTATACAATCAACACAAATATAGTTGACCTCATGAAAATGAATAAATTAAACCATTATAATGTTTGTACTGATTTCGATCATTTAGATTTGTTTAGACATTTTTCATTTCCGTTTCATTATCTCACAGAAATAACTATTTTTTTTTTCATTTCGTAATTAGCTGAGAATTTTTATGAGATCATATGATATATATATATATATATATATATACAAAATACATAATATATAATATTATAGAGACTGCAAACCTAAGCTTTGGGAAAATATAAACCTTGGGGTGTAAATAACTATTTAGCAGCAACATTAATTAATGAATAACAATAAAAGAAAAGATCATTTGAAAAAGTCGAGTTGACGGTAATCCCCAAAATCTGCATAATTTTCGAAATTACTAGACAGTGCATTACTATAAAAATAACCGGTAAAATAATTGTTTATCTAAAAAGAGAAAGTGAATTTATAAATTTGAATTCGGTAGCGTTCACACGTAATAATCACAAATGATATCTGCTGTAAATCGATGAGGTAATCTCGAATCCATTCCAAAATCTTAACGGTGAACGACTCCCTCCCATACACTTATAGAAACGCGTATTGCACAAGATGATGGATAAAGTGCTTTCGTAAATGAGCAGAAAACGCAGAGAGATAATCACAAAAATAAAACGTTATTGAAAAAAAGAAATCCCGACGGCTTACCACCACTTCAACCGCTACATAGTGTACAATATTATAATCAATACGTTCGTTTTCGGAATTCCGTCTTTCGTGGTTTCCAAACGAATAACTCACGGGTCAATATTGAATATAAAATATTATACAGAAAAATGAAATATGAAATAATGTACAATATCAAAAATGTATCTGTGTTTAAAATAATAATAAATAAAATTCGCACCTTCGCAGTGTTTGTTGTCCGAATGTAGTTCAAAACCCACTTTACATGCGCAATCGTATCCGCCAAGAGTGTTGATGCAGAACTGCTCGCATCCGTGGTCCACCGAGGTGCACTCGTCGTACTCTACAGCAAACAGAACAGGGTAAACAAATAAAATCGTTATTGGATTAGTTTAACAATTGTAACGATGATTGAGGAGGCTGTCATACATAGCAGCTTAAAACGCAATCCGACGACACCCACAGGGCGAAATGCTATTTATTTTTGGTCACTAGTCTATGTACACAAAAATTAATAATACGTGTATATGAATATTGTATTGATCTGTGGAACACTGGATGGCGCAATGTCACGGAAAATACATTGAGAGAAATTAAATACTCCGTTGAATTATTCTGTCCAAACCACAATAGTTTAAATAGTAAAGAAGGAGTTGCACTAAATAAGATCCGGATTGGTCACGCGAGTATCTCTCGCGAATAGGAAAATACTGAACCTCCGTTATGTTCAGCACGCAATACCAAAATTTCAGTTAAACACAATATAATTGTCGTGCACTATGCAAATAGTTCACGGAGACCCCATTACAGGCAATCTTTACGAAACTATTGGATCTTTTTCAGATGTCAAATCAATAATTTCTTAATTGGAAAAAAAATATAATGTATACTTTAATTTTGATATTAATCTAATGTAATACAAATTGTAAACTAATGAGCCTGAAGTTGATGGTCAAAAAAATTATAATATTTTTTTTTTAAAACGCCACATACACGAAAAATGTTACATCATCGCAGTACCGCATTTGTGTGTAGAGAATAATATGGATACGTGTTTGCAATAGCGGAGAAAAAACACGCGATTTCAGCCAGCCAGCAAAACGAATATTCTTCCCACGTGAATTATATATTGTATATTTTTTAATAAAACGGTTTTATGGCCGTGTTTTTATTGTTTTTTGTTTTGCTTTAATAGTATATTTTTTAATTTACGAATTTACGAATAAAATCAAAACGCTCTGTTTTTAATTATTGTTTCGAAATATTCGTTAGACATATTATGATAAAAAATGTACATAAAATTCGCGAAGAACATAATATTTTAGTTTTACAATTGTTTTTTTCTTTTCTCTATATCAATATTGTAATAATATGTAATGATACGAACGTCAAATATATATCCTAAGTATATGAGGTTTTTAATAAAAAAAAAAAAATAAAACATTTCGAAAATTCACAAAGTATAATACGTTTATACGAGGTGATTATTTTAAAATTGATTACTCATTACTCATTGTCACAAAAAGTTCAAACGTTTTTAGAAATATTGTTTTCAGATAATTTGAATGCACGCGGACGGCTTTATTTTAATTTTGTTTTCAATAAGACGTGAAAATTCGCGGAAAATCTTTAGTTGACTCATACAGAAATAAAGTGTTTATATTTCAAGCCTCACTTGTCACTCATAAAGTTACTTAAATAAAGCAGTAAAATTAAAAATATATTATTGATTTTTTGTACATATTATAAAATAAACCTACATATATAATATTATACATTACATCATGAGCTATAGAACATGGCTTTTAGCGTTTACATTGATTAAATTAATACATTATTGTTGAAAGCTAAATAATTAAATTTTATTATTGATTAAAGTCAACTGAATATCAACAACACTATGGCATAATGGAAATTATACTTTGACAAATATTTCACTCTTTGTCTGAAATAATAACTATAACAAAGAATTAAGTGTTCACTAAACGATAGTAGTAGCACCTATTTTATAAAATTGTAATTCAAGTAATTAAAAAATAAATTTTAAGAATTTTTTTTAATATCTTGTTTTGTTTTTATAAAAATGGATTTTTTTTTTTTTAACTCGTTTTTAATGTGTAAACTTAAATAAAGCGAAGGAAAAAAACTTAAAATCAAAACTACAAATTATTGTTTTTGTAATAGGATTAATGCTCGTAAATGTTTAGTAAAATGTTCGAAATAAAATATGATTAAAACTATACCTAACTAAAAACATTGGCTAATTAAAAAAATTGAAAAAGCTATTATTACACGGGAATATTTTAAATTAGCTAACATGGTATTTTGAACGTTAAAATATAAATATATAAATATTATAAATAAAATAGCTGTTAACAAAATAAATAATACCATAAACTATCATAGAATGAGTTACTACCTATACGTCATTAGAATATTTGTAGTTTAGAATAAGAGGGAAAAAGGTAAGAAAGTAAGTATTGGAAGACGTAGCATTTGGTTACCCATAAATACTTCACCCAAATAAACAAATATACTCATCTATTCCGCTTACAAATATAAAATATAATCTTCCAGGAACTCAATTTCCGTTATTTGTTATTGATTTTTCATTAATAAAGTACGTTTTTCTATGGAAAACGATTTTTTAAGCAGAAAAAGATCTAAAAAGGTTGTGTATGTAAACGACGTATAAATAAAATGATAGACAGACAGATCACAGACGGAAAGGAACACGCTAATATAATATGTACATATCAGAAATCAAATACAAATTTTTAAAGAGTGATGATTTTTTTGATTTCTCGGCAGTAGCTTTTTTCATTTATAAAAAATGCTAACCAATGTAATCAAGTGCCAGTTTTTTAAACAGACTATAATTCAATTCAATTAATGATAAAAATCGTTATCTGGAATGAAATGATTCATAATCACGTGTTTTTTTTTTTTTTTATATATAGAACACAAACACTCGCGGGACCGTCCCGGCCTGAATAATCCCGGTTTTCTTTTTTAATTTAACATTAATCCGTTCAAAATTGTAGATGGTACGCCTATATAATATGTTTACGGGATCGTAATTTTTAGGCAAATAATGTAGGTACATATATCATAATGTATAGAGTATACACATGGAGTACAGCGGACACGTTTATATATATATATATATATATATATATATTTTTTTTTTACCCGATTACGTTTACAATCCGTTTGGATAAAAAAATAAAATAAAAACGAAAAAGGTCTCGGCCGACAGCGGACGTGTGTGATGTTATAATATTTAAAGTGTATTCACCTTTCATAAACGTAGCGGAAAATCCGGCCTTCTGTACGGAGCTGTCCGACAGAAATTTGACGTACAGTTTGTTGGTGCTGGAATGGACGTCCAAGGGTAGCTTGTAGCCGCAATACTTGTTTATCAAAGGACTGTCGGCCGAATGCCCGTTTCTGATCTCCACGTAATCGTAGAAGCAATTGTCGTGGTTTTCGATCTGTGTCGGATTAAAACGTAATTATATACACACACGATACACGACATACGCACACTTAAATTATATAAAAATAATAATAGTAATAATAATACGATCGATATCGTCAAAATGTGATGACGATGACTCCAATCCTGCGTGAACAATAGAAACGTTTTATTAATAATGCATCAACGTTCGGCATAAACATCCAATTACCGAATAAGTTATTTACAATATACGGGTACCTGTCTGTATAATAATAAACACGAAACTATAGTCAGTACCCAGATAATTGATTGCGAACGCAAGATTTATAAAAACCCGTTAATTAGATTCGTTAGTTGATCGGAAAAAAAAAAGTTCTACGATTTATTATTAATTTGCGGACCGAACAATATAAACGCTGGGAACGATAGAATAAAACACGATAATAAGTAAAAACACGCTTGAATATAGGTACCTTCAGATATATTATACTGACGATAAATATTTCGAATAACGCACTTAATATTATATTATTAAATTTACCGACATGTGTGTTATACGAGAAGAGTAGGGTTAATATAAAACAATATAGTTCGAAAAAAAATCAAGGGAAAATGTTATAACGTGAAAAAAATGTAAAATATTTATGATATGATACAATATACATTATAATACATTACAATATACATTATAATGAAAAATAAATCAAAAAGTATACTATCAATAGGTACATATTTGTTAATCACAGGCCATACAAATTACTAACCGTGAAATGTCAATAAGTGTAATATTATAACTTTTAAAGTTCAAATAAAATCATATTATATTAAACAATATTACATGATATTTTAACCTAATCATCGAGGTTTAGAAATTTAAGTATATCATTCGAACATAATATATCATTTTCATTACAAATTAATTAAATTATTAATAAAACTCAGAGAATGTTAGGGCTTATAAAATAAATTACTTTATATGTTTTAAAAATATTAAAGTTTTAAATATATATTACACTTTTCTCTTATAAAATATAGTCTTGAGTTTAGATCAGTATTCTGGTCACCAAATTATACTATTTATATTAAAAATATTGAAAATATTCATTCTCAAAATGGTTTGTTTAGAACTAAATTTGCCAATTTCTAGAGATTCATACAACTTATAAGTTTCTCAACTATAAATTTCATTATGTGAGTTAAGGAGGAATGTTGTCGATGTCATGTTTGTCTACTATCTATTAAACGGCAATATTGACTCTCTCGAAGTACTATTAATGACTGGTTTAACTTTAGATATTACAGCATAACAAAAAATATCTGTTCCCTGTTCCGCTTCTTTAATAATAAATATAATTTCGCATATTTTTTCCCTAATGTTCTTTTATTAGCGAACCAAGTTTCTGTTTATATTGATATAAACTTTATATCATATAATATTTTAAGCGAAATGTATTCTTAGTTTTAAGTACTATACAAATTTGATTAATTATTTTATTTTAACTATAAATGATTTGTACAAAAGGGTTTACATATATATAAGGGGAGATGGTGATTCAATGAACGTACGACTTATGATCTTAAAATTATGTAAAACAAATATTTTTAATATATTAATATATTTTTAAATAATGAATATCTTATGATAAATGGTTCATCGTGGTATATTATAATAACTTGATAAAAACAATTTTCGAAATTTTTTTTTTAAATTCTTCTCGGTCAATTAAAACTAGAATTAAAACATAAAAATATACCTCGAAAACGTTAAATTTCAATCCAACTTGGTACCCCTCTGGCGCTGTAAGTTTCCAGACGCACTCTTTGTTCGGTAAATAATCGTCTGGAAAATTAGGCGATTCCAAGTGCCCTTGTTCGTCAGTCACCATGACTTCTCCTCCACAAACGGCTAAAAATAAAGAAGAAAAAAGTGGTTATTTTAATGTCATCTTGCATATTGTGTACCTACAACCCGTCACAGATAAAGTTAGGTCGGGTTATATGTAAGGTGAATTTTTAATTATTTTTACATTTTTCTTATTCAACATATTCACATAATCTAAACCGTAGTTAAAAACAATTTTTTTTCAAACAATACAATTACAAAATTTATGCATAATAATATTATAATAGATGACTTCATACATAAATAAAATTAATAGCACGAATGACCACGGAATATTAAAAAAGCATTACTGATCATTAATATATTTTACTGATTGACAGTAAACGATTTAATAATATCAAAGGCTGTTTAGACCAGTTACGCTCGTTTTGGTCGGAAGTTGACTTTTCGAAGATTGAGGGAAAATATGATGTGTTTTATTATTGCAGGGTGTTGATAAAATCTCCACTTTTACTAAAAGGTAAGATAGGACCAACTGATTAACTAAATGACATTTTATAAAGTTTCGTGGGAGGAGCGTTAGTCGCTGTTGGTGAAAACGCAATATATACCAAATACCATAAACATATTTTTGACGACGACAGATTGATCGGAAAGACCGATGTTCCTATATAGCTGATATTAACGACTGCTTAATCATTTAATAATGTCAAGTCTCTGAAAACTATTAAAAGAAAAATGATAATGGATAAAACAATGTATTCACTAACCTTCGTAATTCGCCGTAAATCCTTTGAATTTTGTACCTTTGTCAGATATCATAAAACTGATGAGCATTCTGCTGTTACCGGTCACAATGAGGTCTTGGATACGAACACTCCCACAAAACCTGCCTATATTAACAGATGACCGACATTTATTATTCAATAATAAATTATATCTAATTACTAGGTATTAAATAGGGTAGTAGCTGGTTAAATTATCCATTGAAATTTGAATGTATTTTCTTGACCGTATTCTCCATAACGTTTACTTTGTTGTTTTCACGAAATAATATATATTTTCCACAAAAAAAAACTAAAATGTTAGCGTTGCAGATTATTACTCATAATATATTCCCGTAGATAGTATACATTTTCCTGGATTAGTAGCTTGAAATTCAGAATTATTTATAAATCTTGAAAGTTTTATTTAAGATCTGAACAAATGTAGCGTTTATTAATGAGTACAAAATATAATACAGTCGTAATTTATATTTTATGTAAGAGGTCTAAGAATATTATACGAGCACGTTTTTATATATAATTTCGCCAATCCTAACTTTTTAATTATTCAACAAACAATACCAAGATTGCAATACAATTAAACAATGAACAGACAACGATTCAGAGCTATCGTAATTAATGTGCCTGTGATTATAATTTAATGCGAGTGTTAATTGTTTAAAAAGATAATAAATAAAAAACAAAATAATGATTTATTGATATATATATTAAATATACTTTTATAATGCATAGTCACATAGAAATAGAAATTTAAGTAGTTGATACTTGGTACCTTTAACCTAGAAATAAAGTCTGAAACACATAATCATTAAATAATTGATATATAACTAATTCATTGAAAAACGATATCTAAAATCTGTTTATTATTATGATTAGAATAACACTCTGAATTTCAAGT
The DNA here is from genome assembly GCA_014851325.1 of Pentalonia nigronervosa. Taxonomy (NCBI): domain Eukaryota; kingdom Metazoa; phylum Arthropoda; class Insecta; order Hemiptera; family Aphididae; genus Pentalonia; species Pentalonia nigronervosa. Next base: position 41,749 of record JACXSJ010001895.1, on the reverse strand, counting down.
CTAGTAAAAATAACTAAAGAACCAAACAATATAGTATATTATTATCATTTTATTTTATTGAATTTTCCGATCTAAATAATAAAAGTAGCAAATTTTATATCCAATGACATTGAACAAGAAAGAAAATCTCAATTTATTTTTTTAATTTTTATACCTATTCCAAAAACAATAAGGAGTTTATATATTTTGAATATTATTTTACGGTAAAAAATACAACACGAGCATTTCGGTTTAAAAATCAAAATTTACATTTAATTAAATATTCCCTTGGGAAAGTAAGGGACCTTAAACTATAGCAGGAATGTAAAATGTTTTTTGATTTAAGGTTTCTTTTTTTTTTCTAAAAACGTTTTATCAAAGAAGAACGGTTTTATTTACACAGCGTCAAATGCTTTTCACTTCATATAATATATTATCCATTAAAAGAACTCTTTGATTAATAATTAGCTTATAATAAACAACTGCAGAGTTCCAAAAAGGTACCTGCTGTTAGTAGTGACTGTATTAAAGTAGTGCACTTATATATTATTATTTTTATATCCGTACACCTGCTTCTACGAATTTTAAATAATTGTCAATTCCTTTTTTTATTTAGTGTTTTGAACACCGCTCTTTGAGACAACTTACGTAATTGGAGTGGAAAAATTTTACTGTTTCCGCTGGAAACAATGAGACTTTTAAAATAATATGTCGCAATAACTATATACATTCATTACCGCACGTAGCGAATAAGCCGAAGCAAAGGTCACGTCACAACTTTGTGAAAGCTCTCTAGGTACATTATTATTTTCGCTGCGCATTATTACTCAACGTAATTCGTATAATATGAAGCGGAAGTTTACTAAATTACTTAAGGTAATTAACACTTACCGAGCAGCGGAGATTTGTGCCAGTACCCGTCGCGGATTTCCAAATAATCGGTGCTGCATTGATCCGATTTCAGTATGTCGAGTTCAGTGATGTTTAGCACAATACGTTCGCCATGCGTGGCCGTGATACGCCATTCGCACCTGTCTCCGAATTCCTGTCCGGGTTCGGGCGAGTAACCGAAAATGCCACTGTTTTCCTGCAAGGTCTTTCCACATCCTTGAAAAGAATAACAAGCAGTATTCAGTACAGGATTACATGATATCTCGTTCAGTCGCTTTGAACAATTATTATTAACTCTCCCGAAAAAAATCTCATCGTTTTTAATCAAAAATCAAAACCTAACATGTCGGTACACAAAAATACTGTGACGTGCATTGATTTAGAACTCCGAAAACAATCACATAAAATATTTTTGATTTAAACCATTAATTTATATTTTTATTTATTCGCAAGAGAACTTGGCACCGTAACATCATCAAGCATTGATCACAACGGCATAAGCACAACTAAATCTAAAATGTTGGGGGTGCTAAAATTATGTATACCTATTTCAATAACTCACACTGACTTTGTTTTTATGTTATTTGCAACATGTCTCTTAATATTTAAAATGGACAAATCAGTAAACCTTTGCTTTAACATACTTGTGTCCTCAACTAATTTTTAATTTATTGCATACCTACTTGAAAAACTGCGTTCACACATCATAGAACGTATAGGAATTGTAACTGTAATTTTAAATAATTGTTGAGATTAGGAAAATTCAATTTTTAAATATTTTTTTTTTAATAAAAACGTGAAAAATTCTACATTAATACTGCTCCTTGAATTACTTTAGATGTCAACAGAGTCCAAGGGGTACTTATTAAGAGTTTGAGGGTGCTAAAGTACCCCAAGCACCCCAATAGTTATGCCTATACACAACGGTCTATATTATTATTATAATGTTTCTTTAAATTCCCGTTTGAATAACATACTAATAATTATAGAACTCGACGTTGTAGCAAAATTATTCCTTATAAACGCTATAATATAATCGTACTTTATATTGCTTCTCAAAACTCATGGACATTAATCAAGTACATTGATACGTGGTTGTTACAGATAAGAAAGTTCCTAAGCCTCTACATAATATTCGTAAAATCCCAGCATTCTAATCCATCCCATTATTACTATAGGTATAGTAATAAATAATAATAATGATTGCTGAGTCCCTAACGATGTCAACAACCTGTGCCTACTACACAACCAGAGCTTCACATCAATACAGTCTCCCAAAATGCCATCGTATCATAAAAAAGATTCCTACCACGTATAACCATCCCTCCATTATATCCGCATATTAAAAATGTACATTCTGACGCCATTGCTGAAATTTTTCCTGGGTGACATAAGCCGCCGATGAAGGGATATAAAATCCTAAATAATTATTATTGATAAAAAAATAAATACATCGCTTGGTAGTGATTTATTTTTCCAGTGTAATTTCTTATGCATATTTCAAACGAACGTTCAAAAAATGTGATAATTTTTTTTATTCGGTCAACTATAAATATTATTATAATATTATGGCGTAAGATACTATATACAGTTAAAAGATTAATATTTATATAAAATTGTATACTGTATAGTTTTCACGATATTCGTCTTTATAAAATCTATTAAAATCAGTTCAACCGGCAAAATTAAATGACGCGCAAAAGGTATTTTCGTAATAATATTATGCTATTAAATACGGCCAATCGTGGAATAACAGTTTTTAAGTTGTGTACGTATCCACGCCTCCAACAAGGCATCTATGTAAAATTAGTTGCCTATACTGCATATTAAGTTTCAAATCGGAGGTCGGCGATATATCTATTAAATAAAATATTGTTTTACTCACTGTAACATTTGTACAAAAGCTTCGTCTGGGCTATGTCTCCTTCACTGAGACGGACACGTTGTCCGATCTCTGGACGTTTCTTTAAATTTCTCACCGCATCGATTGGATGTATGGTCTCTAAATACGAGCCCTGCAAGTACGATATAATGTTGAAATGAAAAAAAAATTTCTACTCACGGCACATTAATTATTATATTCCATATTGGAATACCGTCGACCGGCTGATGAGGGCGTATTATTATCGCCAAACATATATTATAAATATATTGTATAAAATACGATATAATAATAAAATGCTCTCGGCCAATAAGCCTCTTTCGATCGAACGTTTAGCCGCTCGACCATAACGCGCGCGCAACTCATTAAAAATATAATAATATAATATAAGAACGCTAAAATACGTAAAGGATTTCTAAGTACGAATAGATTATAACGGTAGAAAAAAAAATCCTCCCTGCGACTATGACTACAGTACCGTAAATTCATTCATAACTTTCAAGTCGAAAATTATTAACGAATACCGGGAATAGCACACCTTAAAACGACAAGTAACGGCACTATCTGACCGTATTTATTATATTGAGTTATACGTACGGCATGTCGGGCGTATAAAATTAAATAAAAGATTTGATTTTATTTTGTATCGATAAGTGTATAATATATATGTAATAGGTTATATTGCAATCAAATTCGATAATATAACGTTCGTGCCGACACTAAACGAAAACGTTAAAAGCCCGTCATTTGACGTGCAATAAAAAAATTCATAATAACACCAGCCACGCCTTTGCTGCAAAACGAAATAGGCATCATACGCGTGGACGATTTTATTAAATTAGCGCCGACAAATCGGTAGTACAATATTTTAGTGGTAAGTAGATATTTCTCAATCACAAAAACTATAACTTTCATTATACAATAAATGTTGTTTTATGTACATAAAAAATTATCAGTATCATTATATATTTTTGTATAAAAATATGATTAAATGGTATGATGATTAAGTACGCTATTTTCGGCGAGTACAATTTTCCTCTTAGATATACAAATATATTGGCTGGCTAGGTAATATTTAATTTTTGTAGATATTTTTTTAGATTTTGTATTCATATCATATCAAAAAAATTATCGATTTTTAGTAAGTCCATCAAAACCTTTCGTCTATGAAAAAAAATCCACAAATCCGTTTTGATAAAATAATTAAAAATATGACGGCTTTCTTAAAAGGTAGGTCAAATGTAAAATTAAAATCGTTGGAAATCGAAAGCAATCGAAAAATATGATACGACGACACTTTCGATAGCCACGACAGACGGATTAGATCTAAAGCGCAAGTCAAACAATAGTTCGTGCAAAATTCATTCCGATTTGGGATATTTACTAACGACATGGGCGACCACCCACCCCCCCCCCCTTCCACTGTTTGAGCAACCATTCGTCGTCATAACCGCCGCCGACGACTTATTTCGTTTCAATTAAAATTTTGGATTCCGTTCGCGTGTACCGAACGAAAGCGCTCGCGAACTACGATAGAGACAAAAATATTGGCCAACGGTAGTGATGGAATACACATTATGCGAATTAGGTATAAATATTTTGTGATATCAATATTATTTCGTAGTGAACGAGGACAAACACGTGACGAAACATTCTGTATAATATTATATCTGCGGACATTTATTATAGCACATATATATATATATGCGTACGAAGAAGAGTTTGTGTCGATTGCAATTTCCGCACGCTTGTAAATTTCGTTCGTTATTTTTCGCGATCGGCCGTCATCAAATAAAGATGGATGAGATAGTATATTATAACGTGTAAACTCTACCACGGCGAATATCGTTCCGAACGCGTGCACCGACGACATTAAACGCGAAAACGCTGATTTTTACACTTTGCAGCTTTCCGGCGCGGATAATGTTATTTCATATATTACTATTTGTTTTTTGTTCCGTAAACCATTCCCACTTCCCCTTCGCACGATTTATACCTTCCGTGTCGTCCCTTTTCAAAACACGCACACGCGGACGCCCATAAAAAGTGACAGATGTACGGATACTAAAACAATATAAAAATACATTATATGCGTTAGATTTAGAGCCCGCGATGAGCCTCCGGTTGCGTCGCGCACACGTGTATTAAAACAAAATAATATCACACTCCATGAATAACGGTGGTGCAGATATGACGTGTAGTCGTTCGGTTCTAAACGAATCGGATGAGTATATAATATTATTACAAACGTTCACGTCCAAGCCGTATATTGTATTATTATTATTGATTGAATGAACAATGTTTAATCAATGGTATTATTGGTATTTTGATTGATTGCGAGCGAAAAAAAAAAGTGAAAAACGTCCGTCGCCTAACACCCCGCATTCAAAAATGCACCGCAATGGTATGAATATTATAATAATATTTGCGTTCAATAATTGATTCGTAAACAGTTTTCCGTTTTTGTACAATTCTATAATACAAAATAATTGAGTTCAAAAATAAAAAAAACCGTCGCAGGTTTTTCTTAGGTCGCCCTATTATTATAGCTGATAATAAATTTCATGAAACATAAGTGTAGTAGGTTGGTATTTGCAAAACAATTTGCAGGCGGTTTTTTTATTTGAAATAACAAAACAGCCCATATATACAACATGTAATTTGCACGGTACTATACATGACAATCGCACTGAAATCGTATAAATTTTAAATGGTTTGACTCCAGCTTTTCTTAATATGTAGTTTAAATTGCCTATTCAAGACCCCTTAAACTTCGACGTGTCGAAAGAGTAAAATTAAATTATTTACCGCGATGACTGGTGAACAATAACCGGGTCGCGTATTTCTCATTTAATATGTAGGATGCGTAGACACGTTAAACCTCGTAGAAGATTTTCGAATGTTTTGCGGCCTCGCCAAGCACCTATATTAAAGGCTCACCGTGTCGTTCGTGTTAGAGTATTATTGCGCGTCATCACGGAGAACAGACAACGGTTTTCTCCGTGTAACAATTATATCAAAATAATATACACGTATCTGTAAGGGATTTCGAGCGTATAACACGTCACTCCACAGTTGTTTACGTTTAGATAGACGATTTGAGAGGATTTCGATTGACTGCTCGTTTATCTGTTTTATTTTCTCGAACCTTAGTGTCATATTATATTTGATCATTACGACCGCTGTAGTAATGGTCGTACGCGTTAGCCGAATTTACGAGAAAACAGTAAGACTCTATGGCCCACTCTGTGTGTGTGTGTGTGTGTGTGTGCGTGTGTGTGTGTGAGTACACGTGCTGGTTAACTACCGGAATTGCGGTTATAGTATCGTTGATTTTGAGTATACGACGCTCCTCTTCTCGTCAAGCCAGATTTCTGGAGCGATTCGTTATTTTCGTCGATTTTTCCGAAAGTTTTAAGTTTTTACGCATTGTATTACTTAATATTATAATAATATTATTTGTGTGTAATGTGTATTGTATAAACGAACACTACGCCGAGTAAAACAACTCCGATTATTGGGATTGCTTCGTACACGCATTATTGTTGCGATTTACACGATTAGCAATTTCGGTCGTTATTATTATATCGTGGTTTACGCATTGTTGTGTATTTCAAACCATTATAGTAACTAATATTATTATTATAATTAGAACGCTCGCTATCTCTTATAAATGTAATATAATTTTAGATGTTTGATAATATATCCGAAATAACTGAAGTGAACTTTTGTCTTTTCTGCGGACAAACATTTTAGACTTTTTGTTTTGGGGTCGGTTTTCCCGAAAAGCTGCAAATTCCGTTTTCGTGGTCATTGCGCCGGGGTATAAAATTTGAGTGATAAACCGTTTCTAATTAACGTGAAGTAGATATTATGCAATTCAAACAATTGTGTATATATAAGTGCCGTGTAGCGCGATTAGAATGTTAAACGTATTGCAACGATATAATTAATACCATTTACAACGAGTCACAATACGGCCGTAGCAGTATTATAGAAGGATTTTACTCCAGTTGGGTATGTAGCTTATTTAGTGTTATCGATGAAACGACTAATGCGTTTTTTTGGGATGATAAAAATATGTGGAACACAATAATAGTTATGATTGAGTAAAATGCAGTAAAACTATATACGTTTATGTGAGCTAAATGAAATTATATTAGCGAATAAACGTCACGTATGTAACGCTTTGTCCTATCATTCAATGGTACACTTCTACCTAATTTTGAGAACTCAAACGGTCATGAATCAACCAGTTACAGAATCGTTGTCAAAATGTCGGTATGACCATAAATCAACCGGTTACAGATCAGACTCTGAGTAAATCTAATGTGTTGTGGCTACTCAATAATAATATAATAATTTGCATTGTATACCAATATTATTTTATTAAACAAAACAAACATATAAAACACGGGTCTTTATGAAACGCTACACACGCCAGTGTCTCGATAGAAAACCCCCCATTGCCCTTTTACCACGATGCTCGCGTTCTTAAATATTATTTACAATGTGTTGTCTCATTGATTTATATTATGAATATAATACTGTTTATTTGACAGTATTATTATTATTATATTTTAATTTAATCGTGTATTTCACCAAAACACGTTGGCGCATACAACAGCTTGAAAGTTGAAACGTATAATAATATCATGCGGGGTGCTTGTTGTTTTGTACAATATTTGATGTTAGTGAAGACTTTAGATCAGGGATTCCCAACCGCTGTGTCGTGGCACAAAAGTAAGCCGCGAAATTCTACAGGTGTGCCGTGTAATCTTTGTCTTATTTTATTATGCTGCTCGTGCACCGTGAAAATGTATTTAAGAATCAAGAACAAATATTGGGAATCTATGCTTTAGAATAAGAAGAAAAAAAATAGTATAGACGGGTAATAAGTACACGTAGGTGTTAATGTAAAGTTAATAAACAAAATTAATTTTGATCGTTGGACGGTGGTGACTGCGATAAAATGACGATATATTGTTATCATTTTATGTCTGGCAATCATAATAACGATAATAAACTGAAAACAATCGCGAATAACTGCGTGGACGGTTTGGCCAAACACGGCGTTGTACAAATGTTTGTACATTTTACGACCCGTAGTAATCACACGAATACGTAGTTGTACGCTATATATTATTATTATTAATGAGGATTCACCGGGTGCTACAGCTATAGTACACTTTTGCCGTTTAATTCGGACGTATTTTAGTTTAATCGTTACACGCGTACATATTGCGTAACGTAAAAACACTGAAAACGCCCGCGCGGATGTGCGATTACGCATAGGATAATAATATTATAATACATCGATTCAGTTAATTAATATTGGTGCTCGTATACGATGACGGTCTGTCGGCCACAGATTTGTTCCAAAAGGTGGTGCTGTGACGAGCGAGTAAGTCTGCCGACGAACGCAAATCTCGCAATTATCCATAATCGCCGCAGCGCAAATACTACAACGGGCACGTCTGAACAGAGTATAATGTAAAATTTATTATCTTCGTATTAGTATACGTAAATTAATACTATTACAGCGGCAAATGTATATACAGGTTGATTCATTAAGCCATACTCACTCCCGTTATTTTTTTTTAATAATGCATTTATTCAAATTGTGATTTTTAGAATTTTTACGTAAGGACCATATTTTTAGTATTTAGTATTTCTTATAACATTTAAGAAATATCCTGCGTGGCGTTACAAATTTCTTTTTTTTTTGCAAATTACAAACAATCTTTTTTAATATAAATTATTTAGCCGACAATTTTTTTGAAAATGTTGTATTTAAATGAGTTTAAAAAATAAATTTATTCGAACGAGTATTCTCTGAGTTATTAAATTGGATATACTTAGTTAGGGTAATAGTTCTTAAACATGGTTTTAAAAAGTATAAAATATATTTAATATTGGATCTAGTATTTAGTAGTATATTTTGATCATCTTTGTAAATTTTAAAATGTTGATGGATTAATATTATCTGATAACGTAAGTTATAAAATCTTTATAGCCCCATATCTTCCAAACCCATTATCATGAGGGCCTATAATCCTTAAAATACAAAATTAAACTTAAATTACTAAAAGAAACTCGTTTAAATTCCAACCACAAAATTTTCTAAAAAGTCATCTGATTAACAATTTACAGTAGAGTGATCCTCACTTAAAAAAAATAGAAGTTGGTATCACAGAGTACACCAAAACTAGTGTAAAAATTGTAAGTTTTTGAAAATACTACCCTTAAGTAGATATATTAAAAAATAAAAATTCCAGAAATCAGAATTTGAGTAAATTCATTATGAAAACACATACAGGTAAACATTCTGTATAATTCTTATAGTTCTATGATACCATGGTTATTTATTATGTTCATCCCGATTTCCGATAAAAATCCATAATCAAACGTGAAATATCAAACTATATCTCGGGAAATAGTCTAAATACGTTTTGTGGTATATTTAAAACTTTCTGTGTTGTTGCAGTTCTACGATATAATTATTTTTCGTAATGATATTCGAATCACTGTTTCTAACTTTTTTCGGACTATGATTATAATAATGTTTAAGCCATGTCTTTACATTTCTCTTTCGTGAAAACATTATACAATGTCGTTAAACGGAATCCAACAGCTTTAAGTAATATTTATTTTCAGTGACAATAATATTGGAAACGTTTTTTGATTTATACTATATCGGAACATTGAAGAAGTGGAAGAAATTAATGGATACATATTTTAATCTATTTTTAAATAATTTAGCCTTCGCCCTCCTTAACCCTATACTATTTGAATTTCTACTTTTGGCAGTATTATAGTTCAATAAATCAGACGATAAAGATATTAAATAATAATAATAATCAGAAAAACCATTCTTTCCGATAGTCGAAATCAAAATTACATCTTATCATTTTAAAATCGCTAGTCGACATTGGGTATCTACGCTGCACTGGTTACACCGTTTTGATGATCGAGGAGGAGGAGATTTCAATTGTTATAAAAAATCGAACAGCATCCCACGTATTAAGAGAATCATTTCTGCGAAACCTTACATTGGAAAACGTATTTATATTATAAAAATAATATGATAATATATATATGACAGAAATCATTAATACTACGATATTATCAAAAAACCGTTTGGTTTAATGCACTCCGAGCACAGCAGGTGGTAGCTAGATAATACATACACATACACATTACCTATACATTATTATTATATGTAATATTGTAATAGTGTGATGCCCATAATACGCGTTACAAGGAAACGGACACCTATATCTATTATATATTTATGCGAAATATATGTACATAACATGCATATTATTACACGTTGGACGTACATAATTGACACGGTTTTAAGTATATGTCCAATTAAAACGCCACCGCGCTGGCCGGGTAGCTTGTACTTTATTATGTATTAATATTACGTACACAATATACAGTGTAAACGCTGTACAACGAGCGCGTACGGCGTGTATATTATGGGCACAATATAATAATAATAATAATAATTCATACATATCATTATTATAATGTGGCTCCTCCGACGATGATCTATTATAACCGCGTAACGGCCGTTCGTGATAATAATAATAATATTACGTTATATTATTATATTCCGCGGGTATACGCGCAATGTACACGCGAAACCGGTACATAACATACGATGTTATTACTATTGTTATACCGTGTTATATATTATATAATAATTATATATGCCCAAATCGTGGTAATATTACGGTAGGTATATAATATATTGTTATAATGGTAGCGACGACAGGCCGAATATTGCAGAACATATCAATCAGCAGACAATACAGCAAAATCGTCTTACAGGTGCATAATACACTATTAATGCCTACATAAAAAACAGTTTATGCACTGTGCACGTCCCATTTTTGTGTTTGTCGGGCGGTTTTCGCTGGTTAGGATATCGCCTTAAATATACTCGTTTGCATATAGGCCGCCATTTTAATCGGCCTTTTAATTATTGGATTCAACACCCGCGATGATTTTCTGAGCAAGCAATCGTGTGATACGACAGCTTTTTTTAAAAACGTGATTAAAAATATTATTAAAATATGGAGAAAATTATAAGGTAAATAATATATTTTTTGACAGGCTCCTTAAATTATTATTTTCAACAGCTCGTATAATATGACTCTCAGTAGTTTCTCGGTTTTTTTTTTTTTTTTTAATTACAAAATTAATCAAACCTACTGGACTGCAATATAATTTATTATTTGTTTAAGAGTCGTAGACAAATAAAAAAATACAATGATTTTGAGATAGGTTTCAATCCATATTATACATAATGTATAGGTATTTCGCGTTTCTTTAAAATTATGTTTTCACGTCGAATTCCTATCTATAATATTAATTTCAGACTATGAAAAACTTCAACTATAATTTATACGTTAAAATGTATGATAGTTAAATATTTATTTTTTTTTTTGATTACCTATAATAAAATTAAAAATATGTCCATGTGGTGTTAAACTCGTGAACATGTTTTAAAATGTACGAATTTCCATCAGGGAATTATAATTTTATTTAAAACATTGTTTTAATTATATAGATTAATTCACAATTGTTTAATATATTTTGCATGCTTTAGTGAAAAAAAAACAAACAAAAATTTAATATTATATTTTTGAAATAATATTCTAATTTACATTGAGTTTTAATCCTTATTGTAGCATTTGTAATTTTAAAACCATTAAAATACTACGGTTTTATTTTCCCCTGATAGTTGGTAATAAAGATAACTATATAAAATTAAAAGTATTTCAAAACAATAAATATTTTTATTTTATTAAATTAAATTTGAATGAGAAGTGGAGTTATTACTTTTAAAATTAATTTTTTTCTCAACTACATAATATTATATGTACAAAACTTCTCAAAGAGAATATCCAACCTTCAGCTTGAAATGTATTCAATGCGAGACCGCTGATGCTATCGACTAGATTGAAAACGTAGAAATTAATTTGTAAATTATTATTATTGTTATCGGTCAAATATTTGGTCTATTATTATTCCTTATTTAAAAATGTAATGTATGCTTGTTCTTACTCAAATTATCCATCATTATATTACCATTGTACATGCGACATGTCATATAAATAAAATGGTAAAAATGTGTTTTTTGTATTTTTAATTGTTGTGAAAAAAAGGAATAAGAGACTGCTTAAAGTGTATTAAAAATTCAAGCTTTTTTACTTAAATAATAAAATAAAAAATTATCACAAATATGACATAGTTCAAGTAAAAACTAAAAACGTCGAATATTTAAAACTTTTATAAATAATTTAAAGAGAGCCAAAAAAAATATTTTAAATTTTATCATATCTAGAAAAATGAAAATACTATTATAAAAATTTGTTGAATTTGAAGATTAGAACATTTTTTTTTACTATAAAAAATATTTTCAAATAAAAATAACGATAAAATAAATAAAAAAAACAATAATTGTCATACATTATTGTAAAATCAATATCGCTCCGTTTAGAATTTAAAAGTAGAAATAAAAATTGTCATATTTCAAGTTTTGGAGAAAAAATGTGGAATGTCTATCTCAATTTAACTTAACGACTTGTTCAAATCTGTTTTCAAATCTCTTATCTCTTCATTAAATCAATCGTTACTTTAGAAATCGAATACGCTATATTTCTATGTTGCACATGTGTTAGATGAAGTCAAAAAATTACTGCTTTCAATTCACTTAATACAGAATTGTCTTTAGATTACTATAAGTGCTTATTTTCTCGGAAAGCTTATAAAAAATGTTTATATTTAAACAAATTTTAATATAGTCATAAACCATAGTAAATATGCAATTTAAGCAAAACTTATTTTTGTCTGCTATAAACATTTGTTTATACGTTTTACAATAGTTAATATAATACAGTACAATACAAAAATAATAATTAGGCTTACCTTTGAAAACGTGTTCTTAGCGTAGTGCATAATGGAATCATAATCGTATGGAAGGCCTAACGAATTTACTTCTTCTTCGGTTAATTTATTAAAATTGTATTCTTGTCCTAATAAACACATAAATAAGGAATTAAAAATGTGAATGTAAACAATTATGTTATTTTCTTAAAATAAAAAAAATCCAAATTAATTCTGTTTAATTGGGTCACGTAAATCCCTTTAGTAAAACAAAAAACTATTTATTTTAATATTCAATTACGATAAATAATTACAACAAAAAGTGATTTAGAAAATAACTATTAGTTCTATTTGTCACAAAAAAAAAAACAACTTAGGATTTATACCATAGCTTCGCTTAAAAAAATAACCAGCGAAAATTATTGGCATTTATAACAAGCGTTAATTATACCTTAATACTATAAAATATTGTAATAATATTATATTCATTACATATTTAACTCTTTAAAAAGCATGTATTATACATATATTTACATTATTTTATACTTAATACAATATATAAACTAAAATAACCAAAAGACAATTATCGGTGTGATTAATGTAATAAAATATAGAGCTTACAAAAAACCATCAAACTAAAAAAAACCCTAGACATGCTCGAACCTAAGAAAAATAAAATCCAAAAAACTTATATTTTGTTAGGAAGTATTACTATGCTTGCATAGGTTATACAAATAGTATATGATTCTGAACATTGGACTGCAGATTACGACGAGGGTCGTCTACAAAAACACGGAAACACTTAAAATAAATCAAGTTTGACCGTTGCCAGCAACGATGTTTTAGTTAACGATATCGCGATGATTAATGGATGAATAAGAATATGCAGCTCAGCGAAGATCTAATTCGTCAACCGACGAACACCGGCAGTGGCAGAGGATGATTTATTAGCTCTGAGGCGCACATTTTGCATTCGTAATTATCATTACCATTGCACGTATGTAGGTATATGAGTAACCATAACACAATACATTAACACCCGTATTATAATATTATACCATTGACTCCTACAGCTATTGAACACGCGTACACTTTGGTTCGTCGCCGGTCAAAAATAATAAAACAAAGAGATGATGCAAATATTATTATGAAATTAGATCATATTATCGTACAGTTTACCTAGTAATATAAAAGTACCGTAAACAATTTCCGATTGTTGCAAAACAATTTCATGGTAAACGTCGTACAATAAAATAATAACATACTTTTGTCATAATAATATGAGTACGTATGAATATGAAATTAAATGTATAATGTAATAGTATGCAATATTCATATATTATTACAAATAAGATTATGGTTATCTTATATTTTTTTACTATCTGAAACTTTAACTGTTTATAGGCAAGTATATTATGTGTTTATTTATGAAATTGAATTATTAATTTTTTCGCAAAAGTATTACAGACATTGCAGTTTTCAAAAATAATTTTCCGACAATTTTCAATTTCAGCATAGAACTTGTAAGGCTTTAATATATATATATATATAGCATTAAAAATGATTAACTTTCGAGAAAGAGAGAAAAATTCACTTTAAAGAAATAATATATTAGTTTAATATTTTCACAAAACAATAATAAATATTTTCCACGAAAAAATCAATCTCCGTATATTTTTTTAATTAGGTATTAAATAGCGATAAAAATTTGCAATATTCTTTTCACTATTAAATAATAAACATTTTACATTTTCATCAAATACATTGAGTCTGTTGTAAGTAGTTTTTTTAAAAATAAAATATTACATGAGACCTAAAATATTTATTTTGATTGAATTGCCAACGAGATACCAAACAATATATTTTTAAGACCACTAGTATAATAATAATACGAAATGGAGAGGTTGTGTATGATGACTATAACACCTATAATTTACAGGGACGTCCGAAGAACGTCTAAAGGAATTTTTTATTATTTCAAATTCAACGAGTGAAATATGTTTATATAATATAATACAATAGCGACGATGTGGATACGAATCAAATAGGATCTATTTGCCATTCGCCGAATAATATTATGTTTGATAAAAAAAAAAAACAATATATAATACAATACTATATATTATAATGTGAAATATTTTCACATCGCCTTACCGACTATGATGTGATCTCTCACGATCTGCACATGATTGTCACGATCCGGCCTGGTGTGTTCGTGCCAGAAGCCGACCACATGTCCAAGCTCGTGCACGACAATGCCGAACTTGTCGCAGTTTTTGCCTATGGATATAGCCTGCGGACCGTTGCCACGTTTGCCCACGAAAGAACAACATCTGAAAGACGAAAAAAATAATGAATGCGTACATAAATCATCGATCCATAATGCAAACCACTAACAGGAATTATTTAAATACTCAGTTATTTGGAATGTTCATAAGACACTGGTGAACCGCCGGGATTCCTACATGACATGATATTATATTGCTATAATATTATAATAATGGCCATCCATGAACATGATATTATATATTTTATCATTTCCATAGACCATATAAAATTCTAACATTAAAAAGGTCGGCAAGTGGGTACCGCTCTACTCTATATTAGGTATCGTCGAGTGGGTCACTTTCATGGATGTGTTAAAATCGTATTTAATGATAAAAATCATTGCATACGAAAAACGATTTTGAGCAAAGACGGTCTTTCTTCTATATAACTAAGTGTATTATATGACATTATTACTATTAAAAAAAATAATTTTACTATTAATAATACAATGGGTTTAATTAATTTTTGCAGAAAACATTGCATTTGAAAATGTCATTGAGTGTATAAAAAATTATAATATACTTTAAAAGTTTCACGCACCCACAAAAAATGATTTTAAATTACAACGAAATAACTAACATTGTCATTCTTTATTTAAATATCTAATTTCGTTCAAACTTGAAATTAAAATATCTATAAAAAATTATTGTTTTAATATATATTTTTTTAATTTTTTGGTTGCACTATATACTACTTACGAAAAACCTAATTTTCAATTTTTGAGTCCTTACCTATAAAAACTAAACATTTTGTAATTTTTTTGACTACAAAATAATTTGCAAATGCTCAATGATGAATTTCGGTCAAAATTTTAAGTTTAAATGTTTATAAAAAAAATTCTGCCTATATATTTTTATTATTTTTGGACTGATATTTTAACAACTTATGAGGAATCTTATAATAAATTTTTAAGAAATTTGACCCAACAAAATATTTTTTATCGATATTTAAAGAAGAAATTTGAAAAAACTAAAAATTTCTTAGACCTACAATTAGATTAAAAATTGTCAAAATATTTTAAAATTTTTTTGGTGTATATAAAATGATAATCTAAACATTTTGTGACAATTTCAAACGTTTTCAATTATTTATTTTTGAATTACATCAAAATAAGAAATTCGTTCCCAGAGAAATCCGGTGATTATCCAATATTTAATTCAAATACTCATAAAAAATGACTTTGACTTTCCGGTAAATTTTTTTTTTAAGGTAGAAAAATCTATAGAGATTTTTATATTAAACTTTTAAATCTTAGATTTAAATAGAACAAATTTTATGAATTGACTAATCAAAAAAAAACTGCAAAATTTCGTGATTTTTACGTATTATCTCAAAATTTCAACTTTAACAACAAGTTATGAAGAACTTTGTAATAAATTTTCAAGTTTTTTGACTCTTAGAAAAATTTTTATTGGTAATATCTAATAAAAAAAAAAAAAATAAAAAAAACCGAAAATTGATTATGCTTATAAATAGCTCAAAAAAAGTCACAATATATTGAAAATTTTCTTGTATATAGAAATTGCTTATATAAATATTCGGTGAAATTTTGATGTATTTATAGTTATTATTGCTTTTGTTACATTAAAAATAAAAATAAATTTTGTTAAAAATTTGCTTTGCCAAAAAATTTCCGTTTTACCTTAAATTTTTTTTGTTTTTCCCGGGCGCGTTTAAAAACTATTGAGAATTTTGTACTTTTGACTACCCAAAATACCAATTAGATTCACTTTCCTATCAGAAAAGATGCTGATGAAGAAATTCGAAGCACTTTTACTGCCCTAAAACGTGATGACAGACACAAAAAAAAAATAAAATAAAAAAAACACACACAATATTGTAAAATCAATACATTCATTGCTCTACTCAGAATCTAATAGGTTAAAATAAATCCATATATTTTTAATATTTCAGTGTATAATTCCTATTATAAAGAGTGTTGTAAAATGCTAATAATAAAACCTACATGTAATGGTGAAAAATTTCAATTTTTTACGAATAATATGGAACAAGAGAATTCGTAAATTCTACTCGATGTATGAAAAAACAAAATTTCAAAATAAGCAGTCTCTCTGTTGTATAGTAAGTGTTGAGAGTATCTCGACATTAAGTAGGTCATTATAATGGATGTATTAAATCTGAATCTATTGATAAATAATTTCATGAAAAAAACGATTTTGAGCGCAGACCGTCTGTCAGCCCATACTTATTCTAAAAATTTAAATTGCTTTATGAGTAATTTATTTTGTTATTAGTTAAACGGTGGGTTGAACTAATTTTTTCCAAAAATAAATCTCATATAGATGTAGTATACATAAATATTATTATAATATTATTTCATATTATATTATATTGCTAAATAATAGCTATTAATACTTATAGGTACTACGTATTTACTTATAAGTTTAAGTCAATAATAAATAAAATAACCAAAAACGTTATTTTTTGTTTAAATATTGGATTTTATAAGAATTCGAACTTGTCTATAAATAATATCTTAAACTCTTAAATGACCATGAAAAAAATGTATACATATTATGTAACTATTTTTGAGATTTTTAAGTTTCTGTAGAAAAATTTATAATATTTAATGGTGATTTAATTATAATTATGATCATTCATAGTTAAAATTATTATTACATTTAAATTTTTGTTTTACAGAAATAAAAAATTTTAACATGTATTTGAACTGTGTATAATATAGAAGATAGAACTAAATGTGTATATAAATGTAGTAAACACTGTAGTGTTGTAATTATGATATTATTCTTTTTGAGCTATTTTAGGCATGAGAAATTTTCGATTGGTTTTAGTTTTTTCTTGATAACTTATTATTGATAAATAAATTTTGCCCTGTCAAGAAACATGAAAATTTAACACGAGGTTTCTTATAAGTTGTCATTAGTGTAATTTCAAAAAAAAAACTTAAGCGTAAATTCGTTAAAATCACGAAATATTGTCATTTGTATTTTGTAGTTTAAAATTTATAAAATGTTCAATATTTATATCTAAGTATTGAAAATTTAAAACAAGATTTCTCATAAGTAATTCATATTGTAACCAAAACATCTAAAAAATATATGAACACAGTTTTTTTTAGACATTTTAATGTCAAATTTGAACGAAATTAGATATGCTAACGAAGAATAACTATTTTAGTTATTTTATTATAATTTAAAAACATTATTCGTGAATACCTTGAAACTTTGAAAGTATATTATTAATATATTTTATATACGCAATGACATTTTCAATTTTTTTTTTTGCCAATAATTAATTTAAACTACTACTTATTACTAATGTTTAACAGTAAAATAAATTACTTTGATAGCAATAATATCATAAAATAAGCTTAATAATATAGGCTGACAAACCGTAGTCTTCATCCATATTCGCTTTTTGTATACAATGATTATACGTCATTGAATTCAAGTTTAACACATCCATTATAGTGACCCACACGACACCTAATGTACCCATTTTCCCGCCTTTTTTAGTATATATTATTTATCATGCTAATGATTAGAGAGAGTTGATGGGTGGAGATAGAGTTATGTATTTGAGTAGCTATATATTTACTATAGTTGTTCATGCCAAAAGTGATAAAATCTCCAATAAAATATTACACAGATATTTCTAGGGATTAAGCTCTCAACCCTATTTGCTATCTTTCTACAAGATTCTGAGACTAAGAAGGTACAGAAATTTGGATATTTTAGGGACTGTAATAAAACGATAACGTTTATTTTCGACTTTGAAAAAGTAACCGTACTGTAATGATATACAAGAACAGTATACATTACACGAGATTAAGATAATATGGACCGTATTTTACGGATGTATACGAAATGTCTTACCCACAAGGTCTTTCGGTGAACACAATATAATTAGGGTGCTCGTCTGGATTACGTTCGACGAATTTAATGCACGTGAAATTTTCCCAATGCCGCATGGCTTGTTTGAACAGCGCTTTGTGCGGACCACCGAAGCTGCTGTCAATCTCATAAGGAATTACACCAAAATCCCACACCCTTTCTTTTCTTGCCGTGGCCGCTCTACGTCTTCTCGAATGGACAATGTTCCTAGAATAAAACAAATTATTTCAACGTTATCAAATTGAAATATTGAAATAGTATAATTATATTATAGTTATCCGGTGCGCGCGTATTCTAATTTATCCACTTCCGCCTAAATAACACTCGGAAGTAAAATTCGTAATTTATCAAGACCATATATATATTATAATTTATATTATACAATAATGTAAGTATACGAAACTCGTATAGATACGTATATTCTCTTACAATTTCGCCCAATTTTAGCAATAATACGAGTAGTGCGATAAATAAATACAATAAGTAAATCTATGAAAATACGACAAATATCGTATAAAATAGCTGTTAGGGAAAAAGACGTAAATGCTAAAATTTCAATGAATAAAATGTATAGTCCTCGTAATTAAACAAAATATAATATATAATATTTATGAATAATATAATTATATTATAATATCCCTGCAGTTTACTGTGAATAAATAAAATCATTAGTTATCAAAGATGTATTTTTAAACTTTACAACTTAAAAACACTACAAACATAAGTTAAGTACCTATGTTTACATAATATAAAGCAAACGCAGTAGTTTTCAGATTTAATTCCAAAGGATTAGTGAGGTGAAAGTGTTAGTACTAAAAAAATTCTTGTTCTGGGATGGAGTAAATTCCTGTTATATGCAAGAATATACTAAATAGAGCAATCTTAAGTTCTAAACCGATCGAAAAAATAACTCGATTTATCGAATGCCATTAAGATATTCATAAAGGTATATTACACAACTTTGTGTACAGAATAATTAGTTGAAATAGCTAATATGTTATAAAAATATGAAATACAAGAAACATTATTTATTTTTTTATTGATTATAAATTTCTAATATTTTCTTAAATATCTCCAGGTTCATGAAATAAAATCTGATTGTTTATATATTATTTTAAAGACATAGCATTATGTATTTGTTATTATTACTGTTTAATTGTTTGATATTTTAGTGTGTGATGATGATGTTGGTATAAAACCTTCTTTAAAAAATATTTTTGTAATCTTGCAAGCATACACATAATGAGAAACTGCTATAATGTCATATTATAATAACCAAAATTATAGTATCCTCTATCCCTAATATGAGATATAATAATATTTTGTGGATAATCCATTCACATCAACATACACACGTAGCATCGTCAAACGTTCTTGCAACTATAATTAATCAAATCTCTTCGAAACCGACATGCTACGCGGGGACACATAATTAATAATGGTAAATATCAAGTCCGCACGTTCAAATTTGGCCAGCAAATAAATGTGTGTCTGGTGGAGTGGAAACACTCGAATATTACTATTATTACTATTATTTTGTCACCGACACATAATAGGCAGATAAGTTGGATCTTTCTTTGAATATCTCAAAATGTCATGGGTTAGTTTGACTTATTCAAGAATTTGTAATCCTTTAATAATCCTATATTACCTGATTGACATGGTTAATAAAACATCTCTAAGAATGTGGTAGTTGATCTAGGTTTTATTTTTGATAAGAAATAGTGTTTCCGTTGGCACGTTTAAAATACCTCCTGAAAAGCTCTTAAATTGTAGGGTATTTTCATGCGTATATTTGAGTTGATTTTAAATTATCTTCCTCTAGGTATAAAATCCCCATACCTACTGTTCTGTCTTGGAGTACGGTAAAATTAATTTTTCTGCAATCCTATCGCTATTACTGATAAGTGTCAACTTAAACGTAGCTAGTAAAGATTCTTCAATTTCTATTTATTTGTTTTAAAAATCGAATGCTCTCTTGGTTTTTGTGCCCTCGACTTTAAGTCTTTAGCTGATAAAAGAATTGTCTCTCCTCGGAACTTTAGCCGTTCCCAATCCTTTTCGATTCCTATTTATCACACGCACATTATTTAAAAAATAACAAGTTTTATTTTTTGTTATCTCATAAAAACTAAACGGATTTTAAAATTTTTTTAAAACGCGGTATCATGGAGTAGGAGTAGGTATACGAAATGACTCGAACTACGCAATTCGTTATCATACTTAGGGATTTATAACAATTTCATATTCATATTGTATGTTTATGTAAAGTAATATATGAATACATTTTTAAGTATAAAGCAGCGGTTTCTAACATTTTTATATCCACGTACGGCATACCACTTCCACATTTTGAAATTTTTTCAGTACCACTTGACCTCAAACTCTTTTTTTTTTACTTATTTCTATTATTATATTATATGGATTATCATTATCCCACGCCTACAATAACAAACCTCGTGCCATCGATATTTATAAATATAAAATAAACAAAAAAATATTTATTTAATAATAATTAATAATAGTTAATAATAATTATACAATGAAAATTATTACAAGCTTATTAATAGCTTACTAATTAATACATAGATCAATCAAAAAATTTCTTCATATGTCACTTACGAGCTTTCCTCGTACCACAAGTTCGGAACCGCTGGTATAGAGTATTTAAGTACATTTTATCTTGTTAAGGTATATTTAACGATTTTAAATTATTTTTTATAAATTGTTTTGTATTTTTTTTTTTTTAATATTATGTGGCAATCAGTTTCTATATAAGAAAAAAGAAACCTTTTTTATTTATTCATATTTAAATATTAACAATTTTTTTCACTTTGAGCTAACTATGTAATAAGTATGCAAATATTCTCTTAGTATTTTTTTTATTTTTGTTACTCTTATCAAATGCTTAAAAAATAAAAATAAATTAAAAATGCATTTGTTTTAAAAAATTGTTGTGCTAATTTCTTCATTCTTAGTGCAGATATTTACATTTTCGAGGGCATACACATGAACATTTGTTTTTAATGTTACTTGTCCACATAATTTAACTACCTGTCTATAACTTATAATAAGTTATAATAAAACATTAATAAAGAAAAAAAACCGTTATGACATTATGTCCAAGCGACAGCGATGGCGACATTTATAATGCAGACCAATTATATATGTATTATGTATTATGCACAGGTACCTTGTATAATATATAATGTACATACCGACAAACGTGAGGGTCTGACAACCGAAAATCAAATTCCACATTACGTGTACGTACGTCTTACAGTCTGCACAACTATATACCTACTTACGACATGTCTCATAATATATTATAATAATACTTTAACTATAATAGAGTTGTCCTATCAGCTATCGTGTGCGTACCACGGTTTCAACAGTTGAGTAACAATAATGATTTCGTTTTTCGAAACCGACCACACGAATTTTTCACTTCGCAGCCGAGGAGAAATGTTTTTTTAGTGGCTCTAATTTAAATTTCTCACGTCCACTCTAGTTTAGTATGTTTTTAGTTGTTTATTCGAACCCACCGAATATTGATTATAATTCACGATAAAAACCGATCAATCGCGGTTCACGAGAGGTTTCAAAAATTATTTTTTTATTTCACAAAATGTACGATGATAGTAATAGAAACGACACGTCTCTTATTATGTGAAAATGTTAAATTTTTGATAATGCTAAGAAAATATAAATTACGAAGAATTACGATTTTTCCTTTAATATAATTAGGGATTGACTCGTATAGAGCAATACGTACGTGTATAGTGTATCATGCGCTTTTAGATTCTTAGCAAAACGTATATAAAAAACCAATTATTTATTTATGTAGTGTTTTTTATTTTTAGATTGGTATATGATTATGTCATCACTTCTCAGAGTTATTATAAATTAAATACAATTATTTCCGAATTGAATATACTAACTAGTAATCATTCTAAACTAAAAATATTCTAAAAAAGCTTGTAATAAAAATAGAGTTAAATTTTTAAGTGCTTATTAGTTCTTTTAGAATATTTTTAGTCTCTGTTTCTATAGCTTAACACGATAAATACATTCATTGTATTGATACAATAGAATGAGTTCATTATTTTTCACACTACGTTTTATGCACTTAAAATGAGAACAAATTATGAATGAAAAAAAAATCCGTATTATTATACATTTATTTCCAAAATATTTGCACTTGTCAGTTGTGGACACATCGTCTAAAATAAATATATATGCGAAAATAATTAATTAGAGACAGTTTTACTATTTCTATGAAATTACATAAATATAATCTATATACCTATAGCAGGTGCCAGGTACGCAATAAATGTATTAAAAATTTAAAATGTAGTAAAACATTGACAAATATTAAAATTTATACTTATATTTTAAAAATATTTGAAATAGCAGTCAAAAATGTTCATATAGCATCAATTTAAATTGTAAACTAGTGACAAATGATGGTATATACCTGCATAATATTTTTCAGTAGTTTTCATGAAAAGTAAACAACAGAAAATAGTAAGCAGTGAGTATATTTATTTTTAACATTTAAACCGAGTATTGGTCGATGAATCTGCACTTGAATTCAATTTTCGTATACAATAGTATTGGCAACTATATAGATTTCAAATAGATTCACAAACATTAAATCCCTAATAGTAAGCACTAAGTTAGTGAGTTCTGTGAACGAAGAAAGGTGATATGTGTCAACTACATAATATGTAGGAATCACTGATTGGCCTTTTTTTATCATATTTTGTTTAAATATGACAAACGTGTTATTAATAATTGTTTAAGTTAGTAATTTTAATAGGTATTTGACTAATTTGGCGTATTATCTGATATTCCTTTTTTTTTATATAAAATTATAATCCATTGTTCATATATATTATTATATATAAGCTTCTTGAAATAGATAACTGCTTAGAGAATAACAAGAACTATAGTTTTATACCGATTATCATCGTTTTTTCTCTTATTCAAGTGGTTCTTCCTTGTTCTGTTGTTATGCCTGTGTCTTATCTTGATCTGCGCTACATCAATTGACTTTCTCGCCCCTTGTACGATACCCTCTTCTTCAATTTGCAGCCCTTCGTTGATTTCTTTTTTATATTTTTCAACTTTTTCTGCATATGCCCGTCTGTCTTTTTCTTTTTTGTTAGTGTACTCTACATCAGGTACAGCTATATCGCCCATAAAATTACCTGAAAATAAAATGACTAATTAAATACAAATTTATATAGTTTAAATATTTTATTTCATCTAGAGTATAAATAAATTATAATTTGGATATCTAATTGTGATACTATTTTTATTTTGTATTTTCAATACTAAATAGTAAATAGTAAAAAGTTAATTAAAAATTAAAGTAAATTAAAAACTATTAACAAAACAATTAAATCTAAAAAAAAGTAATAATAAAAAAGAACAGTAAAAGAAAACACTAAAATATAATTTTTTTGATTCTAAAATAAAAATATGAATTTTGTTATTCTACAGGAATTATAGGTTATTGTCATTAGTTTAAAAATGATTTAATACGGGCTCATCAGATATTCATAATGTGTTGCGCTAACTGTATATAAATGCATATACTACACCATGCCTAAATACATTATTAGCTGTTTTAATTAAATAATTTTAATTTCACGATATAATAAATAATAGAAATACACGTTGGAAAACAAACGAATCTATACAAATAGAATATATTATTATGATTATCTACACTTATTACATCTATTATATTTATTTATTTTTAATTTTAAAATACAATCCGTTGGATTATTTTATTATGAAATCAATTATTGGCGACGGTAAATTTATAATTTTTTCTTTTATAATTATTTAAAACGCTATCATAATTTTTTTATTCTAAACATAATTTAACATTACATAATTTATAATTTTTTGAACTATTGTATATAATGAGATTTTATAATAATGGCCACATAAAAAATATTAATTTCGTATCTTTAGATTTTTAGCACAATTCAATGTATACAAAGTGTTTAAAGCAAATTCCAGATTATGATCTGGAATTTATTTAATACTTCGTTAATGCGGACTAGAAATTCCGGTAAAATATATTTAGCATACGCATAAACCCAACCCAATAAATATTAAATATATGTTAATAAAATAGTTTTTTAATCTAGTCTTAATAGTTTGATATGCTATTAAAATTAATAAAACGCCTCCAGGAATTTAATAGTTATGTCTCTATATATAGTACAAAATATCAGTTTTATATATTATTATATACTGCTGATGTATCCGATGTATAAACGTGCTGATATGTTATTCCCTGTATGAAAATTATGCGACTACAATTTTATTTTTTATTTTGCTGCAATTGATACCTACTTATATTGTTTCTACATAATATTATAATATAATATACGTTCGTACATAATATTATTATATATTCAGCCAGTCAGAGTGATGTATTATATATATATATATATATATATATATATATCGTACAACTTATTAATCCCGAGTATCTTATTGATGTATCTACTGCACGCTGCAGCATACTATCGTACAGCGTACATGCGAAACCATTCTACTGAAAGTCTATAGGTAGATGTAGTAGGTTACCTCGGTGACGGAACATGCTCTTTTTCTTAATGCCTGGCTTAAGAATAGGTAATAATGTCATTAATTTAAGTGATAAACGCGTCCCTTAACCACTACACGAATAGTATTATATGGTAATCTTGAATAGAAGTCGTTCGTACATTATTGAGAACTTACACGCGTTGGCAGTAGGCAACTGCCTGCTTTGCATAGGCAGTAGTAATAGGTACATCAGTCAAAAACGAAATATGGATTTGCGTAATAACTAACAATGTGCCCAGCGTTGACTCGATTGACCCTACACATTATAATATACTTTATAGTATGTCCATTACATAATCAAGTCGAATGGTGAGCGCGTTATAAGTATAATACGGATTAGACGATTTTAGTGTGCGCGTTTTAAACAAGTTTAGAAACACGTTTCAGCCTCCGTTATTTATATATTTTAAATTTCGAGAAAACGAAAAATGAGTTCAGATGCTATTTTTTAGTAAGATTTTACTATCAATTCTTAACGAGTTTCTAACATTATATTGAACGTATAAAACTCGATTATTTTTGCCATCACGCAATTCAATAGCAATTGGTACAATAACTATGCCTATTATTAACTATAGTTTACTTATACGATGTAAAACATATCATTAGTAATAAAATAATAATTCATGGTTTCTGGTGGAATGTATGTTATTACTTTTTAACAATATAAATTACCGTCAAAAGCAATAACTATGATATTACTTAACAATTCTCGAATCCTTTAAAAAATAAAAACGTTATAGCGATGAAATCAAATCTAGCAAATGAGCTCCATTTAAAAATATAATATTATTATTATTAATGCATGTTATACGCGTACCTGCCTAAATCTTAATATCATAATTGTGTAACAATAAAATATGGCTTTCGCTAGTAAGAAATTGGAATCCGTATTTTAAATGACTTGTTTAATATAAGTTGTAAACGTTGTTAAACAATGTGTATAAAAAAAGAAATAATAATAATAATGAGATATATCTTCAACACAGTGGGTACACCGCGTAATTACCTGCTAAAAGCACCTATATTATACCCATATAATAATATAATCACTTCAATAGAAACGATATGTATAAATTACCTATACGTATTACGGTTATACTATATGTATGCTACAACTATTTTAAAAACGCGTATGATCAAAAAAAAAATTTTCGAAAATACGTGTGGTTATAGTGTGTTATAATTATACGGTACAGCGATTCTCCGGTAGCGTACATGTGCGTTGTATAAACGAATATAGGTAGTATCGTTACTAGTTAGGTAGCTGGTAACATACACGCATATAAGTAGCTATTCAGAAGCGATGGAAATAAAAACGAAATTAATAACGCACGATGATATTTGGGTCGAGAAAATAATATAATAACTTATCGTTGATTTGAGAAAATTTGCACGAGGCAAGCCTAATTTTCTCGCTCATCCTGTTAGTGTGCATATAGGATTTCGATTGAAATATCTTAACTCTCGTCAATAATTGTATAACGAAACTTATTAATGTGACCGAAATCGCATTATACGGTCGCGCTATATGTTCGTTCACCGAATTACACGTTAACAGTCATCAGCAAAGATGCCTTGAAGCGGTGGGCGGAATTATAATAAGTTTATTTCATTTGTACTGAATTCGAGGAAGTTCAACCCCCGAAAGAATTAAAATCATCGCCTTGGGCTTCAACGGAATGGCGTATGCTTAAAACTCTATATACCTACCATAAACTGGTAGATATAATAATTTGACTCATGAGGACGTTCGAGTTATTTATTTATTCATTGTAATAATTGTAATAACTAATAACTCTAATAACCATAATTGTGATGTGGCATTGATATAGTATAATAATAGCATATACCTGATTGTCAATGGTGAGTCTAAATGTCAGAATCGTGTTGGTGCATAACGCATGCGAATTTAAATCCAAGTCGATTTCCCTGTGACCTATACTTTGACATAACTCCAAGCTAAGGGTTGTTATAATGGAGTGCACGAATCGAAAATATAATTGTAGTTTGTACGTGTATATTATAATAAGTAATAACGTGTACATATATATATATATATATATATATATATATATACAGGTACTATGTGAATTTAATCACCAAAGAATGTTTATTGATTAGTACCTTTTTCCACGAGCGTTTTTAAACGCGCGAACGCGTGTGAGTTTAGACGCACGTTTATGAAATGCATTGGAAGAAATACAAGCGTACCCATTTAAACGCGAGTGAGTTTTGAATGCGCGTCTTACGCGCGTGAACGCAAGGTCTTGCCTCTACACGCGTTTTTCTTTAAACACGCGTTTGATAACAATCAATTGCAGAAAGTTAGGACGTTTTCACGGAAAATGTTTGTCGCATATTTGTATCCTCGCCACTTATATCATTTGTAATTAGATTTAATAGTTCATTAAATGATTGTCGAGACATACGAAAATAACTAAAAAATTTGTTTTCATCCTGTATCAAGTCATTATATAGTGTATAAAACTGACCAGTCTGAAGCCTTGGTTGAAGTAGTGGATGTACCCAAAATCGATGTTTTCTTTTTTTGTTTATTTCTTTTTCTTTTTATTAAAACAAGAGCAATGGCATCTTCTTCCTCGGAGTTCATGATGTCGTTTGGAAAATAAATATAAAGCGATGACTAGAATGGTAACGCGCGTTTAACGCGAGTATGTTAAATATAAAAACGCGCGAACGCGCGTGAGCTTTAGCTACACGCGCGTTTTAAAAACGCTTGTAGAAAAAGGTACTTATTCAAATTTTGCCGATGTTACAAAAACGATATACCTATAGTCGAATCCAAGTATCACACAATTACACAAGTGTTTTATTTATATGTACATCTAAGTATAACTCGATAAATATGCCTGCTATGACTTATGAGTTCTTTATGCAAAATATGCTTTGTGCTACAGCAACCGGTTCCCACATGCGTATTTGAATTATTTGGTACATTTTGAACTTGCTGTCAAGTCGAATTACCGAAGTTAAATAAAATCACTTGTCTATTGCTAGTAAAATTCGTAAATGTTTTAAAATATATATTTTAACAAAATTTGATTCATTTAATATTGATATATTGATAAATGTAAATTTATATGTACTTATATGTTTAAATATAAAAGTTAACATAAAGAAAAGTGTCTAGTTCTATGTTACAAAAATGTAATTTACCGTGTTTTTAATCTGAGAAAATATCATTATAAATGTATTAATTAATTTATTGAATATTTATTATTCGTTACTATAATAAATAATATATGTCAATACGCTTAAACATTAATGCAATATGATAATGTAAATGGATATTAATTATGATTTATAATATTTATATCACGTATATTTTAATATACATTAAATAATATATTTGAAATTAGCTAGAAGTTTCTATACGTAGGTAAAAGTGTTTTAATTATTAAATATTTAGAGGATGCTACACACGCATGTATTGTCTCCGTCTAATAAACGTACATGGTAAATTTGTGTTCAGCAGTTCCAATTTCGTGTAGTAACCTATTAATAATAAAGTGAATTGACCTAACTTTAAGGTAAGAGCATATCTATATTTTCTCGTGAGGTTTTTACTATATTTTATATTTTTAATCAAGTTATCACTTTATTAGTGTGTAAAGTATTACAATTTAAAGTTTCTAAATATGACGTACTAGTGTGCCACTATATTAAATTATGGATGAATACAATATTCAGCTATTAAATTGTAGTTCAAATTTAGTGTATAGAATATTGTTTATACAGTTCAATATAATACACATTATAACATATTACTTAAATGTTTTATTGCAGTATAAAGAATATTCATATGTGCTTATACAAACTGCAGTAACTGCTCACAGTAAGACATATTCGGAGAGATATTTTATAACTATCACTTAATGATAAATATTAAACGAAATTAGGTACAATATTGTACCAATAAAATATTTCTATTATAAGTCCCAAGCAAAGGCCAGACTAAAAACAATCTTCACTATATTTTGCGAAGAATAAGTCATAACTTCATAATATAGTAATTAATACTATATTTACTATAAATATAAAATGACCTCGATGTGTTGGAACACGTGTAAAACACTTTTTAATTACTATTTATTCAATTTAACGCTAATTATATACTATATAAAAAATATATAGAATATATAGTAGGCAGTAAGAATATAAACCTATTTTTTTTCAATGTAGCTAATTTTTTTTTTTTACATTTTATTATTTGTATTATGTATTTATAAAATGATATGTTTCTAGTGTATCATGACTATTTGTCATTTGAGAATCAAAAAATAAAATTAATGGTACAAAAATAAAGTAAAAATTTAGAGCTATAAATTTTATATTTTTAAGGTATATAAAAAAAAAATTAGTAAGGTTATATATTTTTTTTTTAATAATAAATATTTTAATATTCTAACGTAACAGTTGTATATTTTTATAAATTAGTTTAATTAGTGTATCTACTGAATGTGTAACAAGTTTATTGTATATAATACTTTATGATAAAGTAAATACCTATACTTACTTATTTTAATTTATTGGATTTCGTATGATAATATCTTTCAACAAGCTATTTTAGTATTAGGATGTTTACCAACTGCCTACAAAATTTGCTAAATCATAGAATAAATATTATTAACAGTTACGTACTTCCTTAATTCGCATATATTATATTTTTGTAATAAATTAGTATTATTATTAACACATTATTAATATTATACAAGCAAAATTTATATTACAAGGTTTAAATTGTTTTAATCCTAAACAAATCCAATTTAAACAAATATCTTTTTATTCATATCACCAAATTTTAATTAAGAACCAAATTTTAAAATGTATTTTCTATACATATCATATCTTTTTATAAAGTTTAAACTAATGTTTATTCAATATACTTATTAACCAAATAGAAAATGTAATTTATCAATGATAATAAGTGACAAAGAAAAAATATAATATAATATTGAAGGATTTTACGTTAACGAAGGTCGTCTTGCTAAAATTATACTTTATTGTATGTATTTTAGATAAGTAAGGCTGTATTATAAGCCTGAGATATAGTGTTAAATGTTAATGTCAAAATATTAGAACATAGATACACTTCGAACATATATATATATAAATAATGCAAACTGAAAAGTATCTATGTGTAAGATAAATCGACATCTCCCTTTAATTAAAATGATATGTAAGTATACACTTATTATCTAATGCACATTATTCTAATGAATACTAGATTACTATGTAAGTATCGCGTATGTAATATTCAGCACTAAGAATATTATAATTTAAATGAATGTACCTGTAAATGTTTAAAATATCTAAAGAATTAATAGAAAAAAACATTTGACATAAAATATATTATCATAAAAAACGATAAATATTAAAAAATGCTAATGACTATATTGAATATTGAAGAATTTATTATTGCTGTTGGGTTATTTTTAAAATTGTTAATAACTCGTACTTAAAAATTTGTATTTGTTATTTAAAAGGATCATGAATTCCAAAGGTTTATTAATTATTATATTAGTTTTGATCAAAAATATGAGTTATTTATTTATATATTTTTGCAACAAACGGTGCACAATTGTGTAGTATTTTAATTAAGTTTATAACAATAACAATTATGGTATATAATAAAAAAAAGATTATTACCTAATTGTTGAAACTAATTGTATATAATAAAGTTTAAATAAAAAAAAATATTTTATATTTTATAAGTGTATGTATTTATAAATATGCGTATACGTACAAAATAAACAGATATAATATGATAATGACATAAAAAACATTAAGTATGCTTCATAGACATAGGCAAACATATTTTAAGATCAATATTTCGATTTTTTGAGAAACTCTTTTAATATTGCAATCTGAAATTTTAAATTTATAAATTATAATTGTAACATAAGAAATTGTTGTACGCTGGGTGTAAGACAAGTGGGAGTAATTTTCTACTCAAAAATAATATCATTATAATAATCGAAATTATATTGAATGCAATATCACATACACAAGTCCTCCTATTATAATACAGAGTTCATCGACATTACGTATTTTAACAACCCAAAGTCTAGCGGCAAATACGTGTTCTATACCAATTATCCAGATGAAAGAAGAATATCATTCATAAATTTATCTTTTTACGTTATCCTTAAGTTCACTTTAAAGGAGTAATTCTGACCTTTTTTTATGGCACAGTAAAAAACCTTACTTATATATAGAATATAGTAGTTACTATATGAAACTGCAAACGACAAAAAAATACCGAGCCGCGGGCGCGTTTATAAAAAAAGCGTGATGTCAAACGGCACCCCAAACAGTGTACAATGTACGCCAAATCTGCACGGACCCCTCGGGACTTATATATACATAGTATATACTACACAAGCTAATATAAGCTATTTCTTTTCTCTTATTCTTTTTTTTTTTAACATCGTTACTTACCGGCTTTACAGGGGTCTAAATCGACATCATTAGACATTTTTTTCGGGTAAATCGAGCAAAGCAGTTCATCGGCGGTGAACTTGGAACAATCGGCTGTAAGCCATAATCCCGCCAAGACGCGGATCAACAAGACGAACCCTCCGGCCGCCCTCATAGCGACTCTCGAGTGTCGTCTCTACTGGCTAGTGCTCAACAACGCTTGACGACGATCTTTATCTGCATGTTATCCTGTAGTAGGAAATATAATATAAAATCACTTAATATGCATATAAAAGTAATTTATAATAATATTTACTTTTTAATATAGCAAATATATTTATTATGATAATATCAATAACGAACTATTTTCTACACGCACGCGTTAAACGTATAATTATCATAATATATTGGCTCTTATCACAAGTTTAGTGTGTTATTTATTTTATGATTCAGAAAATATTGCGTGGCCTCGTTTCTCTTCCTCGTGTATATACCTATATCACAAAGTCCACGGATGTCTTAGACACGAGAAAAACGGCATTAAGAGTTGATTAACAGCAATATCGATGCGGTTCTTATTCAATAATGATTGTCAATAGAGCTAGATAATATTTTTATAAGTAAAACCGATTACGATTCAATACAATAACACCACAGAGTTAATTTTTCATTATTTTTTCGTTGGCCGTTTAATTTTCCGAAATTGTACATAAAAATGTGTAAGAACATGTGTTTTATCTAAAACGATAGGCAGGTAATAGGTATACTGATTAGAGAAAAAAATTGAAACGTAAATAATTTCGAAAGGTTGCATTACTGATTTGAACCAATATACAAATAAGTATTAACCATGATAATAAAAGCAATCGGATTATTTTTTTTTTTAATTTTCTACATCGAGTTAGTAAAAATTAGGTAATTTAAAAACAAGAATATTTTGATTTTGTTTGTCAATAGGTAGGGTGCTATATATTTTATATGTACTTAGGTTTGTAATCAAAAAACGTCTAACGTGGAAACAAACAAATTAACTATTATTAATATTGTAATATTATAATATAGTAGCCGGTAGATACTTACAGTTGTTTTGGTTGTACGTGTTGACGGTTTTCGGACAAATAAATAAATAATTTTATCGAATATTCGCGTTACGCGCACAAAAAGGACGGCAAAAAAATGTGTTAAGACAATATTGTATGTCAGGCTTTTATTAATTATTTATTATCACACACGACGATATTATAACATTGCAATATCATTAATAACTCAATAATATTATAGAACGCGAACACGAAACGACCGGCTCGCGCGCCTACGGAACGACGCAGCACGTACTACGGCCCGGCACGAGTACTTCTACGGTTACTACTAAAGAGCTCCCGCGAGACGCGATGCGCCCGTACCTATATGACCAATTTTTATCCACCCTCTTTCTCCGTATCAATCTCCCGCGTTCGCCGCCGCCGCCGACGCCGTGTACCATAAATATTGACATGCCTATCTCTACGTCCTGTCGAGCCTATATCGCCGCCGCCGTACCGTTTTGTAATAATAATAATAATAATAATGTTATATTATTATTATTATTATTATTAAATGCACTGGTTTAATATTATTTAGAATATCAACAGCCTACTAAATAGTAGAAAATATTGTTATTATTATGGTATTCGGTTACCATATGTCTGTTTCACGCTAATAAATCCTAAAATCGATCGGACCGTAATGATAAAATAACAATAACAACTACAAAGTCAGCCGTCGACGCATTAAAGTGAAAAAAAATAAAAATAAAAAAATCCATTTTCAAATGTTATTGTCCATACAGTATTGTGCAATACAAAAAAAAAATAGCAAAACGTGTTATCAAATAATTTAAAATAATATTATTTTAATTTTATGTTTTTTAAATAAGAATAAAATTTAAAAATAATAAAGGTCATAACACATAATAACAGAAATTTTGAAATACGTATTACTATATTTATATTTATATATTATTATATTCAAATATTCAAAACGTTGCATACGACAGGAAATCTAAATGGCTAAATGATAATTCGAATTACCGTAATAAGTTCGTATATATCGTGTTATTCATTGTACGCGTATGAAAAAAATATTTATATATTCAATGCAAGTCACCACCACCTGCGGATTTAATGGTTTTGTTTTGATATAGTACATTTTTCGCACATATCATCCGAATCCGGCAGCAAAATAACGTGACGTCATTTAATAATTGTGTTTTTAGTAAACAGCGATTTGCAATGCACCCTTTTCGCACTTAGTCATCGCACTTCCCTCGCCACGATTTCGTTTACCAATAGCGCGTACATGTCGTCAGACGATCCCGTGGCCAGGATAATGCCAAATCGTAATTTTCACATCATGACTTTCATTTTTCAATCTTACTCGTTTAAAATAATACAATAACTGACTCTAGGACTCGTTATTTTTATTTCTTTTCAGCACAAAACCGATGTCGGTAGTCTGATAAATATCATACACTCGCAGAATTGTATTGAATTAACGCGTGATATTGTATACGTAGGTACAGCAACGCACGAGAAAAGAACACACGGTGTTAAATCGTTTTTCAAATGCGCCTCTACCTTGAGATACGAAATAGAAAAAAAAGAAATAGATCATTTACTGGAGCGGCGGCGGCGGCGGTAATGTTATTCGTAGTCGTCATAATTATCCCGATCAGTGTTAAGGCGTGCGTGCGGGGGTGGTGAGAACAAAAAGGATAGAAATGCACGATAGCATGGTTGCAGTCCTTGGCCTTTCGCCATTGCAGAAACCCGACGGGTGTGGTCGAATAATTTTTAGAAATGACATTTCGTTTGCACGTGTGGTGGTGCTTTGGCACACCGGTAGCCGTGTGGGGTCGGTCCGGTTGACGGCAGTGTGGGTTAAAGATTATTATTATTACACACAACTATCAACACAATATATCCATAGCAGTGTTGGTGAAGCAGGTACTCACATACCGGGTACCAAGTATCCGAGTGGACCGGTTTCCGGTATATACCTGTTATAGACAAAGTGAGAGAAAGCGAATACGTAAGAGAGAGAGAGAGAAGAGCGCCGCGCGCGCGCTCTATACACGTAAAACGTTAGCAACCGAATCGCGACATGTCGACC
The DNA here is from genome assembly GCA_014851325.1 of Pentalonia nigronervosa. Taxonomy (NCBI): domain Eukaryota; kingdom Metazoa; phylum Arthropoda; class Insecta; order Hemiptera; family Aphididae; genus Pentalonia; species Pentalonia nigronervosa. Next base: position 6,667 of record JACXSJ010001895.1, on the reverse strand, counting down.
GTTTGACCGTATTAATTGTATACAATCTTGAGTACCTGTTAGATCATATTATACAATATATAAATAATATAATATATACATATACATGGTCTATGATATTCCTGTAAATTGTAATAAAGCTAGTTTATGACCAGTGCGTCAGTGCCTCCTAATAATAATATTGTTTTCTCGAGGACGCAAAGGTGAAGTAGGAAACCTGGGGAAAAAATCGTTCTATTGTTTCTATCGTTATTTCGAATCGTCAAAAAGACGACGACGACACACGTGGGTACGCACTACGCAAGCCAGCTCGCACATAATTCAAACACTTAACACGAGTACACAACAACATACGCATACACACGAATGCGTGCGCACACACGGAAAATAGTAAATACTAAGAACACTGGTCGCGGCGGTGGTGGGGACTCGGCGTCGGCTGTAACTGCGGTTACGGCCAAGGTGAATACCGCGGTATTGGAGGTGGTAGTAGTGCCGACTCTAGGTGGTGGTGGTGGTGGTGGTTGGGTCGGTCAGTTGTAGTTCCCGCGGTGTGGACTGGTGGAGACTGGAGGTAAACGCGCGGCGACGACGGCAGCAGGTTGACGAACGTTTTACAATCGGTTTGTCGGTCTGGTTTTGTATTTTTCGTTGTTTGGTTTAACGTTCCTACAACGCGTATTACCGTTTTAATATTTTATAACGTGTGCAGTCGGCCCGACTACGACGGTGCGGAAATGCGCGGCTGTCGTTGAAATCTTACCGTTTTATTCGTTTTCCGATTTCAGTGATCGTGTGAGCGGGCGCAAAAGAAACTGTGAAAAAAGGTTCTCCGCGGGCGCGATACATAAGGCGTGTTACTGGCCACTGAGAATTCTTCTCCATGTGAGCAGCTCAGTCGCAGCGGTCGGCCGACGACCGTATTTGAATCGGAGAACAGACGTAGGACTGGAAAAATTCGCACGGTAAAGGTAAGAAAAAATCGGGCGTTGTGTATTTTATCGCACCCGACGAATTCGTTTTTAACACGATAAAACGCGCGACTTGTGCGAGTACGAAATGAAATAAATTGGGTCCGTGGCGTCGAAACCTCTTCTGGTTGAAACGTTTTTTCCGGCACAAAAAACTCCTGAGATCTCATCGTGCGCGCGTATTATCCCAACGCTTGTTTTGGTTTCATTTTGGTACTTGCCGACGTAGCTGGTTTAATATTTATTATCATTTATTTACTGTTGAGTGTCGACGTTAACGTTTCCCGTCATCGCGTTCGTCGTCGGCCGACATTTTTTTCAACGAAATAGTGAACAAATAACGTTTGAAAACTACCCAAACTTCACCTTCACTCCGAGACCCAGGTACGGATGAAAAAATCTTTAACGGCGGGATGATATAGTTTAGTTTTCCTCGAAAACCATTCAATTCCAAGATTCTTAACGACACCCCTATGTACCCATTATACTTACCATCTGGGCATATATTATAGCCTTGAAATATTGCAATTGAAAACCCGGTTCGAAGTTGTAATTCTAATATGTATATGGATACAAACATTATAATGTATTATGTAAAAGTTAATTTACTGCAATTTTGAATTTATTCTGAGTATTAAACGAAAGCTTTACATGTTTAACCTCTTACACATAATTTTGGTAATTGGCGAATTATTTTGTGCTCAAAAAAGCTATTTAAAGTGTAACAAAGCCAAAATGAAATTTGAAGTCAGAGTACGATATATTAAAATATTATCATTTATCACTAATATTCAAACACATAAGTGTATTTATTTTTTATTTATGAAAAACCACCTGTACAAAAATTACCTCAGAGTAGTAAGTGTTAGCGGCAGTCAGTAGACAATGAACTTTGTAAACAATTAAAAATATAATTAAACGTTTGATTATATTACAAACTTTGAACCATGGATGCTGGTGGATGTTAATATGTCTTTAACTAGAAATATCGCATGTATATTAAGTATTAACAAACTACTTACGTAGGTATTTCAAAAGCAAAAATAATATTTAACTTACAATGTAAAATAACAAAAATTACACGATATTATTCATAATATGTATAATATAGGCGTTCTGTGTTAATTAACACTATAAACTTTATACATTACCTATTATATTTTATAACGCACGAGTATGACGAAACACGTACAATATGAAACCCGATACGTGAAATGTTTCAATTTCAGAAATTTAATTAAATATTTTTTCTCTTAAAATTAATACACTCTAAGCATAATATAATGAATTTATTTATTAAAAATAGGTAAACAAATATAATATGAGAATTACAATCTGTAAAATTAAAAACAAATTTTTATACAAGTTGTACACATAAACATAATACCGAACATAATATCTACTTTCTGTATGCGTAAACAACTCTTTGAAAACATTTATAACAGTACCTAAACCTACTGTTAATTATTATGTTTGATATTTGAAGTCTTATAATACCTACAATAAAAATTCGTATATTACCATCAGACGTCGAACGTTCTCTCCTCAAGCAAATCGTAACCGTGTTCAGACGGCACAAGTCACGAGTGTAGGTAATTTATCCAATTCGACATGGCCCGAGGCCCTGTTCTGGATACCGTACGACGGATTCCTGTTAAAATTCAAACAGCGAACATTGTAAATATAAAATAGAATAAATCTTTTCATAGAGAATCAGAAAAATCCATTTTGTTCGTTTTTATAAATACTTAGCTAACCTTAAGACCTTAACCTACCCAATTATTGTTGCAATTATGTGCCAGAGAAATGTACTTCTAGTAAGAAAATATTATAATATATATTAACGTCTACCTATATTAGTATTAAGTATATATTATTGTGAATTAAAACGGCAGATTAATTTAAAACGTTTTCAATCAATGTTATATTGGACGATAACATTACACGAGCTCTCAACGATTATTGGTAATAGTATTTATTTATTTAAAATAAATTACGGCGTCGTGTCGATACATAATATAGCGAATGATGTTATGCAATATATTGCTAAAGTACATAATATTATGTGTGTATACAGTGTGCATTATGCACACTAGGCTCGCAGTGTATACTTATTTAAATTTTTGATTTACGCCCATGCCGGTACAGTCGTCGGTTAGGTTATTTCGACTCGTGTAAAGCGCAATTTCGGTGGGCGGCTGATATTTTTCTGTTGACTGTTTTTTGTGACTAATGCATATGCAAAGGGGATGGCGGAGGCGTGAAGCTCTGGTTTGGAATCTCTGCAGTAACCGCTTCGATAGAATATACCTACAATCTTCATGTATAAAAAATAAAAACTATAAGCTTAAGCGTAAACTTGAACCAGTATTCTTTGAGTGCTGCTTTTATTTATCAGGATTTTTTCTGGCGTGTGATCTATAATAGTATAATTTACTATAGAAAAAACTTTTTATAAATCATGAATGTAGTATTATATAATTATTATATGATATATGTTAATACTTTAATTTCAAGGCAGATATTGTTTAGGGGTGTAAGTCTTAGTTAACTATTTAATTTTGAAGTAATTTCTTCTGGATTGCTACTGGACGCCTTTGTATAATTTTCCATTGTCAATGCTCGAATCCCAAGAGTACCACAATGACCGTGGATAATTGTCCGTCGACCCGAACTATTTGAATACGTTTAGCCCCTGGAGCCTACAACCCGTTGGTGTTGTGTGCAAGTTCCTACTTACTTTTAAGTTTATTTTTAAGGTCAGTCGAATGAAATTTAAAATTAAGTGTTATTGGCGAGAGAGGCCACAAGTACAAACATTGAAACCAAACAATCGACCGCCAAATCCAATCAACCAGGGATCACGGGTTAATGTATAGAAGATTGTAGATACATTATATATTTATGCAGTGATCATTTGATGAAAAACAGAGTTACTTCTCGGTTATAAAATTGTTCAAAAACTGATAGTCGCCGTGTATTACTATAAATATAGTTGTGTAGATCGTATACCTATACCATTTGGTTCTTTATCCATATATCACGTCTTCACATGTTCAAAATGTAGCTTGGACAATAACTCATAGCCTAAAATCAATCAAATAGTGATTTCATTCATAATACATCATTACTCATTATAGACGGGTATATTTTATTTTAAATCACTTATGTATTGATCATTGATATTTGATGCCGAGCAGTGTCCGTAGGGCATTTGTGCCACCGTCTGCAATGATTAATCTATAAGTTCTTATATATATATATATAAGTATATGACATTGAATTGATTTATTAATATATTTGATCAAGTATTTGATCTACATATTTTTAACATTAGAAACAATTACATAAATGTTGTAAACACTATTTATTAATTTTTCATTTTTTGTGGTACCTACTGCTCAGGAGGAACCACTGTAAATAGTATTCTTTATTGAGATATTAATATACGTTTGTAAAAAATGTATTCTAAATTATCAACAAATTTAGTGCTTACAAATGTTACGAAAAACATTAAGTGAATTCAATGGGTATTGTTAAATATCAGCTGTTATGAAATTGTTTTCTCCGTGATTTTCTAAAATATCCAATTCAAAATGTTTTATCAGCTGATGGGCATATTTTTTTTTCATTTAGATAATTGAGCAACGTGAACTCGGTGTCTATGTCCGTTTTTGAAGAACACAAATCATTAAAACTATAATCAAGACATTAAAAAGAAATTAAGAATAGTATTTCAACCATTTCCATAAGGTTCATATGATTGAATGAATATTATCTATTTAGTTCATAAACTTCATATATGTCTGTGTCAGTTTTCGGGTTACACAAATCGAATATGAAAATATCGTTAAAACTATAATTGGGGTTTAGGAGACGTCAAAAATAATATGAGAATATAATTTCGGTTAAGTTCATAGCATTTGTATAAATAATACATTAGATTGGTAGATAGTGAGTTTATTTATAAGAATAATATTATTGTGAAAATGTTTTTGTATCATAAATCAATAGGTCAAGAATTAGGATGATACATGGTATTTTATTTAGTTTTAAGTTATATTTATATTTTTATAAACGTAATTGTATATATAATTTTAAACATAATATATTGAGATCGGGGAAGATAGATGGAGAATATAACGGATTTTTCGCTCCTAAACGTTTTAAAATTTGCATTATACGGCGACCTATATATGATTTGAACCGTATAATATATAAGACAGTATTTTATTAGGTTTAAACAGATTGGCATTGGTTATCTTGTTACGGTTTTATCAGCTTAATATAGAATTTACGATTTAGTGTAAGCTTCATTACCAATGATAATAACTGCAATGCCGTAGAACATTTTTCTGCATGTACCTATATCACATTTTTACCCATTGACTTTTCGAAATAAACTCGGTAATTTTTAAATTCACATTAGTCCATAATCAAAAAATCTACCTATTATGACTTATTATACCTGTAATACTTAATGTTTATTTTATAAAAACACATTTTTAAATTGCAACAATGATGTGTAATAATATAATATACACAGAGACAGTGCACTTAAAAGTAAGTATTTCGTTAACCATCTCAACTTTAAGTATTCATTAACCACTTTATCATTGTCTGGTTGAAATATTATTAAATAATAATAACACATATAATACATAACTACATACACATTATACGATAGAAAATATGATTATCTCTATAACATGAGTAAATAACGCATTCCCCGGGAAATTATTTGCCAAAAGATAGGTACCTATACCTATATTGTATGTAATAATAATTATTTATCCTATTATTTATTTATTTATTTATTTATTTATTTTTTATTTTATCACGCCGGGTATATGTTTTTATTTTACACAAATGACTAGACAAATGCACTACAAAGGCAAATAGTTACCTGGAATAACATGCTATGGTCCATCCGAAATTTAAAACGTATTTGTATAATATGGAATCTTTGATAATATTCTTGTTAATATTATATATATAATGATGCAATATTTAAAAAACTTGACATTGTTTCATGACATCTTATTACTCGTACACAATTTAATAATTTAATATTTATTCTCATCAATGCCTATATACTTAATTTGTGTACTATTAACATTACTTGTTATAAAGTATTGATTTTATAAAAATTGATTTTAAACTAGTTATTTAAGAGGAAATCAGTGTAATTTAATTTGTTTTCTCACTTTGACCCATATGCAACATGGCAAATTTAAGTTTAGAAGGACCAACCTTATGTTGTCAACGTCAATGTTAGAATGAATAAATTGACCTATTATTAAACTTAAAGTTAAGAACATTATCTGTGTTTGTGCTTTGTCTTTTTTACGATATTTTAATTTTTATACAAGTTATGAGTTTGTAAAATATTACAATTTAGAAATTCTCATATATATGGCATAAAAATTATAATATCCTAGAGAAAAGTCATCAGTATTGATCAAAGACAGAAAACAAATAATGCCCCGACATCTTCTTAAATTTTCAATCTTGGTATACAGCAACAGTTAATACAATTTTAAATCCGGCACATCTATTACTATGCTACACAATAAACATACAAAAATAATAGCATCACTGTCGTAAATAAAGCGGAAACCATATAAAATATAATATTATAGTAGGTACCTACTAGGTATTATGACCATAGAAATAATATAGATTCGTGGGAAAATAAAATATACCAGCAGCAATAA
>JACXSJ010001894.1:0-65453 GCA_014851325.1 Pentalonia nigronervosa | reverse complement strand
TGGTAATAGTAAATTTATATTTTAATAATTAAAATATTTTATATTTGTAATTATATATACTATTATTTATATAGGTAATTTGCGCAACATGTTCAAATCCAATTTGTAAAAAACATACAACAGCCATATGTGATTCCTGTATCTGTAATGTGTAATGTGTAAATTGTAATATGTAATGTATTTTGTAAAATAGAAAAAATATATAAATACTGAAATATATATAGTTTACAAGTGCTCATTTATATAATAAATGTGTTTTGGTAGTTTATTACATATTATAAGACTTATTGAAGAAAGTGAGAGAATCTCTCACCACGCGACCAAAGGAGTACAAAAAAAAGACGCGACCAACAACGGGTTTACCTGCGATTTTCGGCGCAATTGATGTATGTCCTAAATATCAATATGTCAAGTCTAAAAAGCAATGAGTTTAATAAATTAATTAATATTGAATATAATTAATAGTAATTAATAAATTATAAAAAGTTTGTCTATATAAAATATGAATATATAATTTACTTAATTAATATTATATATATATATATTACATTTATTATTCATTTTTATTATTATTATTATTATTATTATATGTACGCGAGTAGTATATATAATCATATTAATAACCATTGTCGTTTCTGTATAAAAATTATGTTCATTTTCAAAATAACAAGTTTCAAACAAAAGTATTTTGACCTGAAAGGTGCGAAATACACATAAAATGTAGTTTTAAATTAATACCGCCAAACTTGCCATTAAACGTCGTCGTCTCAAAGTGTTATAATATTATACACAAATCTCTACGGTGATCAGCCGAGTAGAGACATGTGAGTTTTCACTAAATGTGCACATTAATGTAACCTATAATTCTACCTGACTGAACCCACATATACAGGTCGGTATAAACTGCATAGATCCGACGATTATTCTAGTTATATAACCTTTTATTATAACCTAATATAATCTATAAGCCACATCATAGACGTGTTCTGAACACTTTGGTGGTCGTGGGGCATAACGAATTTTTAAATTGTGTGACCTATTTTTTTTTTTTTTTTTTTGTAGCCATCCATTCCTTATAATGCCAACAATTTTAATACCCTAAGAATAGTCCATTTTTAAGTATATTCTGATAAGTTAGATTATTGAATACAAATAATCAAAATCTGTAGTGAACGGCGATCGCGGAGCCTTATTTTTTATCCAGGCATAAGGACGTCAGAACACGCGTTTTACAGAAGTCTTGTGGACACGATAATAATATTAATACGGTCAATGATAATGGTTTGGGAGTAGTCTGTTCTCCATAAAACGGCATGTCGGCATTTGTTCGAGCACACTCGATCGTGTTACATACGTCGGTGACAGCGTCGAGTATCGTTATTATTTATTATTATTATTATAACGATTTTTACCGGGCTTTTCGAAACATACCCCGCGCGTCCATCATCACCCATCCCACCGCCGTGAGGACGTCAGCAACCCGCGCGCCCCGCGACGTGCCATTGCACGTTTTTCCGGCGAAGACCATTAAGCCGGAAAACACGTGTTCGCACACACACGACATATGCGTGTATGTGTGTGTTGCGTGACGGACTGAAAAGCTGTTCGGACAACTGACGCTAAAAGGATTGCTAATAATAACGACGACAAGCCCGCGGGGCAAGTGGTCGTGACGGGTCTGTCGGCGGCACGCGGGTGGGGAAATTAGCGCCATTCCAAAGTGCGCATCGCGTTTGATGTGACAGGGCGCCGGGATCCGTTTTACTGGATCAATCGCCTTTAATTTTGTGTTTTTATTTCAAAAGTTTATTTTTGCCCCAATTCACTCTCCCGCATGACGCCGCGTAACGACGACCCTGCTTCGCACGTTTCGTGTAAATTTCACGCGATAGAATATTATTATTATTATAATACAATATATACATATCATAAGGTGTGACGCTGGATTAAGAGCAGACTGTGCAAACAATAGACGTAATACCTATAATATGCATACGTATTGTTAAAAACTAAAAGGCCGTGCAAAGAAAAACGGGTGAAATTTGATTTTGGTTTTTTTTATTACCATCGCAGCTTAAACCCACATTCTCGTGGAATATACATCACAACTATAAGATACCATGTATTGTGTACGATAGTTATAAACCTTTTTAAAAACAAATGTTACGTCGTTGGGATATTACCGCTACTGGCCATATATATTTTTATATTAAAAAAACTAGTATTTCAGACATTACAGTGGAACCTCGTACATAGTTCAGTTGATTTTCGTACGGAGCAAATACGAGTAATCCAGAATAGTACGTAAGACACGTAAGTTCTATTTTTGTTTTCCATCGTTCAATTATACGGGGTTCAATATTATTATTTTGACAATATCTGATGATACTAAAGCAAAAGAAAAAAACGCGTATTAAGTTAACAAAACGATTATGTTATGCGAGCTGTAATGTAATTCCAAACTGGATCACAAAAACTGATGCTCGGTCTTACTGACGCGGTCAGAACACTTATTGTCAAGGATGACGCCAATGACCGAATTTAGTGGTGGAGAGAGGGTGGTCCCGCCAGTTTCATATTTTTACATTGTAAGAAAATAAAATAAAATTGTGTTATTATATGTTGAAAGTATTGATTTTAAGAAATATCCACTCTGTTTTAGATTTAAATTTTTGATCTACACTTGTAAAATTCTAAAGACTGCGTATTATATAGTCTAATACTCTAATAGTTATGCGAAGACCTATATACGCGTGTCTGGTCGGACTGGATGTAAACCAAAACGATATCGCATACATAGTACATAATATTAGTATAGGCTCAACAACAATTGCAGAATACATGCATAATATGCGACGATTACAGCGGCAGGCATATAGTGTTTTATGGCAGCTCGCAGCTATTAAATCCTGCTGGTACAGATAATAATACAATATAGCTGCTACAGTGGTTTACCGGCAACTCTGATCCTTTCGGCCGCGTTACACTACCGCAATCTCTGTGTTGACGAAGTCGCACTGTTTAAATTAAATTCGGTCCTGTCGCGTGAATTATGCGCACACTCGCACGCACAAGTGCCGGTATAATATTCTCGGCCGAGTTGTTGATTTATCTCGTACACCTACGTGTGTATTATATATATATATACATTATATACCTATAGCTACGTCGTTATATTAAAATATAATACATATCGTGTGCCTGTTCGAGCAGCGTGTGTACGTAACCGACTACAGGTTTAATACGCCACAGCCGCCTCCTGTAGAAATAAGTCAACCTGATAATATTATACTTATTTGTCTAACACAAAGTAATTCGCCACTCGCAGGTCGGTGTATATTATTGTGTAAAATCTACACGCATTTAATTACGTGCACTATATACGTTGTCGGTCCGGACGAACGTAACGTCTATAATATAAATAATGTACACATACGTAGGCATCGGTATGCATATTGCGTATAAATAAATTTGTTTATAAATTGTGAAGATGCTCGTTGAATATTGTATGCTTATTCGATTACACCCGTTGAAACGATGGCAATAGCTAATAAATTTCACAGAAAAATTATAAATTAAAAACTACATGTAGTGTAAAACTATAGATAGGTACTATAGTTGTATCACGCAGTTTTAAGTTTTTAACTTAAGTAGATAATTATAATGATTTCAATAATATATATCGTTATACCTGTTATATTATAAAATGCAATAATTCTTTAAAAGTTTCAACTGTTTTTAAAGATTTTATTTACTCTAAAAAGAGAAAAATTAAATAAAGTTGATTTTATTAGCATAAAACAATGGATTGTTAGCAGTCACCTGCAAGAATAAAAATAAATTCCACCCACAATACTCATATTACTTATAATAAAAATAATATTTTTTATTTGTTATCACTTGGGTATTTTATATTATAAAAATATCAATATACTATTTCTTTCTAATAATTTATCAACCCACCAGTCAATAATAGTAAACGATTTGACTACGCGTTCGTTTCTACTCAATTATTTATTTTGTCTTTATTGTATTTTCTGTTTTCACATTAAATGAGTAATGGTTATTGCCCGACAAAATAGTGAAAGAAATAGCGAGCTTTAAAACCGATTTAATGGTACATTATTTATGCACATAGGTCGAGTTATACAGTACGTATAATCAAATATATATTTTATATTTATGCAAATTGAATTACACTGAAATGCGTTGCATATTTTTATTCTTTCACTTATTTAGTGATATATATATATATATAGAAAATAAATGTATAATTTATATATATTGGTATGAACTATGTATATTAGGTATACAAATTATATATTTAATGCAGTTTGACAGTTGAAAAAATACTTGACGATATATAATCAATCTGTCATTGTAAACTAAATGTTAATGATTTTTTGATTGAGTCAATATTTAATATAAAATATAAATAAATTAAAGCCACTACAGGTATTATTTGCTTATAAGAAAAAATATTATAATAACTTCTAACGGTTTTGAGTTTGAGATTTAAAAATTCTAAAATGCAAACACTATACGCACGTACAACTAATATAGCAATTTATTATTTAAAAAGAAAAACATGTATTACCGGCCAATGATGAAAAAAGTACACCTTGTAATAACTTATACAGATAAATAATTGTTTACATATATACATATAATATATCATTTTTCTTTAATTGGGTAGATATTTATTATGTCCATAATAATAACAACGACATGTTCGAGTGTTTGACCGGGTAATTCTGAATTCATGATTGAATCGATCACTGTAATAATTTATTTCACTTTTCACTACAATTATACCTTACAAAATATCACAATATTAGTTACCTATTACTTATTATATTCGACCATTGAACAAATTCAAACTAATAATGTTTTAATTTTCAATTAACGTATTAAAATAAAATTGTTAAGTGACTTAAATCACAAAATACAAGATTTACAAGACACATGATGATACATCATTATATAAGATGTACTTCATATATGTGATAAATCATTAAATACCGAAAAACTGAAATTGTAATATTATAAATTTACGCAGTGTTGCTGACTCTTACCCGAATTTATAATTTGTTCGTTCATCAAAATACTTAAATAATGTATTCATTCAATATTATAAACCTGTCTAATCAGCTCCAATATTTATGGTGCCATTCTGACACGGTGATAAACAAAATATCATTATATATACTCTAAATTTTACATATATTATTATATTATTATATAGCAATAATGAATCAAGAATTACTTGACTCGTGTGTTTTATTTAAAACAGCAGTAAATTAAAATATCCCACCAAGACAAATATTTTTAATGTCGTAAACATTATAACATAAGCAAAGCGATATTATGTTGAACTGGACTAATGAGCCAACGTCGTTATACAATGGCGTTATAGTTGTTGTACACATCACTTATTAGGTAAGTTCTCGCATCGTAATGTTTCATATAAATATATAATTCATAATTGACTTAACTGAATGTTGTTAACTGTTTTATTCGCATGCAATCCTAAAAATGTTGTAAACAAAAAATTATTTAACATCGATGTATGCACACAAATATTATAAAATACGATACAATCCTTTAACGTACCTATACGTTTCAATATATGTTGCGAACGACATGTTTTAGTTTAATTGCGTATTTCCGCGTCCCTGAAATGGTTTTACGAAAATAATCATTACTGAATTACCTACCTATTTATATTATTTTTGACTTGGGCGTGTTTTATCTACGTGGCCGAGTTTTTTTAACATGATGTATCTATCACACTAAAGCTTAGTCTTACACTAAATTAATGTTGTATTGATATTTTGGAGGCATACTACGTGCAGTGTCATTAGTTATTAGTTTATTACTCATTATAAATTATAATTGTTATTACAGTCATAACGTCGTTATAGGTAGGTCGTAGGTGTAATAAAAGTGAAATTAATTTTTGCCTGTGGACATGTTTCAAATCACATTATATATTATTATTTTTTATTAGTATAAACAATATTATTGACCTGACACTGCCTTCCAAAAAAATATATAATTGCATATCTATAATACTCAGTCCCACACAAAGTTGCTTTTAAATCAATTCGCCATGGTATGTTATACTGATTATGTGTTAATAATAGTTCATTTCGTTTGAAATTATAAGTATGTTTGCACAATGTTCGTACAATTTTTTTTAAATATAACTTATGCACCTATATATTATACAATAATAACACACCGGCGAAAATAACAAATTATTTATTATTTTACGAATTGCAATGGTTTAAAATAAAATTCTAAGTGGAAAAAAAGAATAGATATTAAATTATTTTACATACTTACTTAAAGAATTTTTGGTTCTCAATAACTCACTACAGTGTACGTGTATATCGAGTTACGAATAAAGATGACATTTTTTAGTGTTCGGAGTGGTATATTATGATTATTGCACTTATGTCTCACTAAAGCCACTATAAATTATGTTATATAATATAAACGCATATTTTACTTTCAACGGAAATAGCGAAATAATAATTATTAAACAGAAGTATACCAAGCGTTAGAACTCGGTAAAATATAATATTATAATAGATTCTTCAGCTTACCATTTGTATATATGCCTTGTACATATTTTAGAAAATGGATAAAAAATTATGAAATATAATCACTTTGACTATTCAGTGTAATTGAAGTAAAGTGAAAACGCATCGATCAATAAGTTTAATTTAATTAATGATAAACTTAAAGTTTACGCTCGATTAAGAACTTAAATACATATTACCATCATATTACACGATAACAATATTATTATTATTATTGTTTATTTCTTCGAAAAAATAATGGGCCTCACTGAACATAATAATATATATTGTGAAATTCTTTTTGTTTTCAGTTTTTAACACTACAGCTATCATGCGTACCAGTATTTGTATACAACTCATAACTCGGCGTGATTCTGTGAAAATTAGTACTGCGAGATCGTTATCATATTTATGCATATAACAATATTCTATAATACACACACAAGCAATAACGATAGTTCCATAATTCTGACTAGCAAGTCAACTGAAGTAAACGTTTATATTTTTTGATAAAGTTACAAAAAAAGAGAAATTATGCCAGATTTCTATACATGGTGATATTTTAATGACTAAAAAACATAGGTATCTATGCCTGTGACTCTGTATAGTACATTCAATAGATATATAGTAAAATTCAATAGTGATGTGAAATATTAACTAAATTCTAATATCAGATTATATTTTCTACCTCCAAAACTACCAGTATCCTCCTTAAAAAAGAACAGTAATAATTATAATAATTTATTATAATGGAATATAATAGTTATAGATGGTTATATTGGAAGAGAAAGACTGAGGATGGAATACATGAGACCAAAATCATGATAGACATGGGAAAAAATAGCTACAAAGAGTTAAAGGAATTAAGTTACAAAAGGGAAGCGCGGAGAACTACAGTAAATCAACCAAACGATTGAATAGACGCAAAGAAAAAGAATGCAACATAATATACCTGCGATTAATTAATAAAATAGTAATTTTTCTTTTATTTAACTGTATAATTGTTAATTTCGATTTGATTTGATAAATACATTAGGTGTACCATTTTTGTCTTTTTATTTCAATACGATTTTTGTTATTAAATTTTCGAATAATTTGTGTTTATTTTGGAAGCGTATTAATAGCGTCCTCGGCTCAGCTTTTAACAACAACAACTGTAAACCACAGTCGTCGTCGTATGCGCTGGCCTCGTAAATTGTTCACGAAACTGTAATAATATAATATACCCGCAGTAGTTGGGTAAATAATAATATTCTGTAGCACATAATATTGTATTATCGTTATAAGATTCCGTTTAATCGCGTACTACGTGCGTGCGCCACGCGAAAAAACAAATGAGTTAACGCGACCGGAACCGCTGCGATCGTCACCTACTCGATTTTTTTTTTTTTTTAAACGTACATTTTATTTACTAAAATATCTATTATATAACGAACGTAAATGCGAAGTGACGTGTGTGTGTGTGTGTGTGTGTGTGTGCATGTGTACAAGTATACGATCCAGTCTCCAGTGGCGGCGGCGGCAGGTGATGAATGGGGTGGCGTGCCTTTGAGTCATTACGATATTAGCCGTTTAACACGCGGCCCGTCACTCGGTCTGAACACCGTGAAACGACTACAGACCGCAAACAAGGGCCATCCAAAAAGGGGTCGTCACCGCAGTCGCTCTATTGTCGCGGTCGTCGTCGTCACCGCTGTTGTGCGCGCGTCGGAGACCCGAAAGGGCGTGTTAAAATATCGGTGACGTTATCTGGCAAATGGTTGGGAAAAAAAAAATTATAATAATAAAAAAACCGAAAAGAAAATCATGACAGCTGACGGGTGCGCGCAGTTACACATTCGAAATGCAATCGGCGAAACGTTTATCTGCCGCAAATCTTTCGTGCGCGTTATTTGCAGTCTTCGTCGTCGGTCGTCGCCCTTCCACCACAGGCACAACCCCTCCGACGACGTTTTAATATTATTATTATTATTATTATTACCAGAACGCTTTGCGGTATTACGAAAGAATAATAGTAGACGGTGGCGATATAATAATAATACACACAATGTATTTTTTATTTATTTTTTATCAATGCGTATGACATAGGTACACACGAACATAACCGTGTCATTGTTGATGGTTGGCCGTGTGATTTATGCGCGTCGAATTGAAACGTACACGCGTAAATAATATTTAACCATACGTATATTATTATATTATATTTATGTTAATATATTATAATGCCTTTATTGTGATGATACAAGTTGCTCTATTATGATCAAACACTCGAGAATAACAATCGAAGTAGGTAGGTATTGTAATCTATATTAACCGAGTTACGAACATATCCGTCGTAATGCATATTTTATAAATGAAATTTTTATATAAATACAATAACGATTTCATACTTTGCGCACTAATTCAAAAAAAAAAAAAAAACACAATTACATCGTAAATATTGTTAGCTACTTTAACTCTATGTCATTAAAATGCTGTATATTATTGTGTCGGTAAAATATTATTTACCTAACGCATAATTGTTGCTTCATTGTTTGGTTAACTGACCACGATAAGTAGTCGCACGCGATACCACGCAACGCGTTCGTCACCCTTTCAAATTCACATTTCGTGTAACTATTTAAACTTTAAACACTTTGGTTTTGGTACGACACGTTTTATTGTGATTTTGAAACGTTGATCGATGGTAATAACGTCAACCGATATATATTTTATTGTGAAAATAAAAAATTACATCATTTTTCAAAATTAAGTAGTTTTCGCAACGACGTGTGCGCCGCCATAAATACGAACATTATAATACAATAACATAAATTGAATAAGGACCGACATTTTAGTGCCGATATGTAGGGACTGAAACGACTCGAGCGAACACGGTGGCCGCAACTAATTTAGGACTTGTCGCCGCCGCAGCAGCCGCTGGTCCGTAATTTACCGCGGAAACGCGAGTTCGACGGCGACAGAGCCGACGACGACGTTTGCAGGACGGCGACAATAGCGCCGCGGTCGTGCGTCACGGAAACGTAAAGGTTCTCGGGAAATCGGATCTGTGCAGATCGCGGATCTGTCGGTGTTTCCCGGCGACGTCGGCGGCAGACGGCCCGACGCCACAGCCAACCCGCGACCGTGGACAAGTATCCGCCGTGACCTGCACCGTGTAACTCGCAAGCGTCGACTTCCACCAGCTGATATTTCGGGCAGCAGTCGTCCTGCAGATCGTCGTCGTCAGACGAAGACGACGGAGACATCTGCGGTGGCGACGGAACGCAGCGACGATTTTTCCTCATTTTCGGCGACTGTCGTCGGAAAATAGTGAATAATATGTGTCGGAGGCGTGCGTTTTCGCTCCTGCAGTTTTCGTCTTCGACCTGAGGGGCAATAGACGAGTCCACCGCTCGACAAGAATCGTTTGGTACATATAAACACGCGATGGTATTTTTATTTACGTGCGTTGGACAACGGTTGTAGTATTAATATAACAATATTATTATTACGTAGTAACGGCAAAAAAAATTACATATATATATATATATCATTAATACGCGTTTCGCTTTTGTGGAGGCCTCTCTCGCGGTCGTTTTCTCCCATTCCGATATTCATCGTACTCACGGTTTTCGTCCAGAAATCGTTTAGACACGCTGCGCCGCTGCAGTCATCAATCACTCGGCAGCCCGCCCGTTTCCTTTGTATACGTGAGCGTGTGCGCGCCGCGAGGTCGTTTATAATTGTTATATTGTATAATAATATTATATTATCGTTACGACCGAGACAATAATATTACTATCATCATAATTGTACTTACCTCTATATAAATAATAACAATATTATCGTACGTGGTGCACACTGTATTATTATCGTATATCATACTATTATAATATACACTCGGAAGCGAGCCGGATTCGGGGATCGTTCGCCACCCCTTCGCTACCGGAAACACCCTTCCCGGACGGACGTCTCTTCGGCGTCCGAAAACGTTACGGTCGACCGCGGAAGCGGCAGTGGCGGTTGATTATCTGTGACGATTAGCCGTGACAACGAGTAAAAGCCGACTCGATCCGCGTCGTTAACGGCGATTTTACACACGCACACCGGAATCGTCGAGTCGTCTCAACGCACAAAAGCGTATTTCAGACTCGATTAACGGCTTGTGCGAGTTCATGTACCGAGGTATGATTTATAATATATATATATAAAACCACGCGCATACCGCCGCAGCACAACTATACCGCGCAGAACAGTGTCACATAAGCCATATTATTTTAGAACAACCTTTTCGAGTCTCTCCGCGATGATAATATTTTAATCGTACGGAAATACGCGCGCGACGTTCACGCCCAATCGGTCTCGTGGAAGCGAAACGAGCGCGCGCGCGGCACAATTAAACATTCAACGTAAATTATAATATAAAATAAAATATAATATATATAATGTAATATAATATATATATATTATATTTTATATAAAAGAGCGGTGGCAAACACCGGCGGCGGCGGCGCGTGTGCGGCATTAATCTCGACACGTCGCCTTTCGTTTCTCACCCGTAAAGTCAAAGGCGACAAGTTCACGCGCTGAGAAACACGGACACGACACAATGCACAAAGGACCCCCCTCCCCCACAAAAGACTTTGCAGTTTACCGGCCATTTCAAAGCGCGTTTAATGACAAACGCCCGTCAGCGTTTCAATAATATATATAATATATACCAAATATTATGTGACACCCACCTACGGCAGACTGCGACATGTTGTCGTGTCACGCGCAATTTAAAAAAGCTTTTAAATATTATACACGCGTCACAATAATTCACCGCGATTTATACATAAATATATATATATATAAAGTATGCGATAAATTGTATAAGACGTCTGCAAGGCCGGATATGTGGGGAGGTAGAGGCCGTGCTCTTGCCTTCAGGTAAAGCATTTTTTTATTTTTTATTTCAAAGCGTGTACAAACTAGCCGTATCTATAACATTATATTTTTACTGCTATGAATCACAGCTGCTGCGCATGAACTAAAACTTTCTTGTATTACAATATTATATTCTATTTTATTATCATGTAGTAGTATTGCGAGTGGAGATCAATAATAATCGGAAAAATACCTGTCTAGCGACGCAAAATGTTTCAATCCGGCTTTGGGTGATTATGGGGGACGGCGGTATGTTATCAATAGACGGAATAATAACCTTTTAGTTGGAGATCGTATTGTATAAAACACACTAAAGTTCCACATCGCACTGATGACCGATGACGCTCTCTGCGATACATCCGAGAAAACTCTACGCTTATACTATACACTATTATAGTATATGTGTGACTTATAGTGTCACTATACATACTGTAATATATATATATATACATATTTTTTTTTTTTATTGTAACTAAAGCAACAACAGCATAGATTATTGGTTTATGATATTTTAAAGTATGTTAACATAGTGAATATGCTTAATAATAATATACTGTTAGGTTACATAGCTCTTGCGGTCTCTCGCATACTTGATATTATAAAAAAGAATAATATAAAGAATTCCATCATATACTTAGTGATTCTTTAAGCACACTAATCAGCATCAAAATCTCCTGCCAACCCAACAACATATCTAAAAAAGATTAAGAACCAATAATATCTTCCCTCAAAGCCGATATCCAGACTATCACCATGATTTGGATACCAAGTCACATTGGTATCCCTGGAAATGAGTTAGCAGATATCTATGCTAAACAGACCATCACTTTTTCAAACGCACTCCATCTTCGCTCACATACACTCCAGGACTCAAAACATTTCATCAACAATTTTATACTAAATCAATGACAACACAAGTGGTCAACACTTCACACTAAGCTTAACGAAATTAAATCTAGCATTCTTCTATGGCCGGCCATCTCACTATCCAGACGTCAAGAAGTAATCGTTAATAGAATTCGAATAGACCATACATAGTTGACCTATAAACATTTAATGACCAGAACGGATTCTATATTATGCTACTCATGTGGCCAGGAATACAGTGACATCAGAACCAACCTCAAAATAGTTGACTGTCTCCATAAAGCACTAGGACTCGATCCAGACAACACCCAAAAAACATTCAACTTCCTAAAATTAACTAAATATTATACAACACTATCATGTCATATTGTCTAGTATTGTATAGTTGTCATGTTGTGCACGTATCTATTGTTCTGTACTTTTGTGTAGCCGTGCCATGTTTAATTATGTTGCGTGAGATTTATTAACTTAACGTGCGATAGCCTGTATACTGCAAGAATTGTGAGTGAACATATTTTCCTGTATTGTTAAAACTATGTATTTTATCATTATTTTTTTTTCCAAAGACACCCTTTGCATATTTTGAATGACACTACTAATGTATTTTCACTGTTAAAAAAATATAAGATCGGGCTTATTCCACTATCCACAAATGTTTCTTGAACACGGGCCAACGCCTACAGATTTATGAAAGATGTGTAGGTATAATGCCATATTATTATGGTACCAAATTTTTAAAATATTACATAATTACGAGTATATTGATCTTAAATTTTCTATTCACCAGCAGTGACACAACCAGGAGAGGGGGCTAGTTTTACCTAACCACTTTCGTATATTAAGTATTATAATTTATATGCTTAATAACTGTCATGTAGTTTTTGTTTTAAACAAACATTTTTTTTAAGATCATAGTGAAAAGTAGAGATTTTATATTTTATACCAAAACGAAATAATTTGAACTCATGCCCAATCAATGGATGTCGTTATATAAGTCCAGCAGTTTCAAAACGGTATAAGTCGTCATCATCACGAACATAATTACAAATACAACAGAAATATTATGGTTATTGGTTACGTAATAATAAGAATGTGAATATTTATGGAGTGAACCAATAAGTATATTTTATGGTAGAAAACGATAACTGCAATTATACTGGCTATAAAAGTTAGTATTTGTGCCCGAAAACTGCGTTTATTGTCTTGAAGCATCTTAAAATGATTCGACATCTATTAATATTTTGCCGAGTTTCGGGTTTCTGTTATCTCGGGACACGCTGGAAGTATCAACAATAATATTGTCTCTAGTGTAGTCGTGACCCACACAGGACGAATCGACTATGTCATAGTCGTACTAATGATGTGTGTCAACTATCTCCGGAACAAAAGCCTCAAAAACACGTTGTGTGTGTGTGTGTGTGTGTGTGTGTAAGCCCGGGTATTAAATCACACCAAAGTGTATTGCCAACGTGTTAAGGCAAGGTGGGTGGGAGGAGAGGGATAAGGGATAACGCATAAAAATACGGTCTTTTCGCCTCTTTAATGGGGGTTCGCGCGCGTATACCTACAGGCGGTGGACGATCGATACCCGGCCGGCGGTGTGGTTGATGAACGACCTGACAGTTTCCGCTCGCCGAAAATCATATTTCGCCAGGGTCAGAACATTAAATCTATATCTTTGTGTGTGCGAGTTTGTGCTTTTTGGGTCATAAATCAAAATGAGTTTTACGCCACCACCGCCGCCGCCACCTCCCGGATTTGTACGTCCACCGCCACAGCCGTCGCCGCCGCCGGATGATGTATGTGACGGGTTGAAAAGGTCGAGGTATATACTCTTTTCCCGCAGTCCACCATCGTGCTCGGACCGGCAATTTATAAACTTACAGATTTTCATCGGTCGTTCGGACCTCTGTGTACAATATTAATATGTATATGTGTGTGTGTGTGTGTGTGTGACATAACTCGTGTCCCGGTACAATATACCTATATATATATATATACACTATAATATGATTATATTATATGTGTGCTGTATTTTATCGGTAGACGATAACACGCGACTGGCCAATTAGAACTCGCTCGCGGGGTCTGGCCCATCGCTGCAGCATCATAATATATTATTATTTTAACGCGCGCGCGTTTAATTCATCTAAATTTCATACGCAATTGCAGGGTAGATTGTAAAGGTGGTTTTTTTTTTTTTTATGCAATGATAAATGTGTATGTGGGTACCTATAGTGTTTGCAAAGTGTACCTATATATATATATATATATATATATACGGTCGTGTGTGACAAACGACATCTCGTAAAGTTTTCACACGACGCGTAACGATTAAACAATTTTTTTTTATTTTATTTAACATTTCCATTACCGGTCGACGGTACCGGTATACAAACATGGCTCGCAATACAACTACCGCATGCTTTACCATTTCGTATTTATTGCCCGCACACACTGATAACTATATAACCGTCGTCGTATAACACCTTGTATAGTATAATATACTGGCTGCGTGTACTGTATAGCTAGCTTTATAGAGGTCAAAATTGTCGACAAACCGTTGTTATCGTATAAGGTTCGGAAGTAATGAATATGACGTGTCAGAATGTGTTAACTGGGTATATACAAGCTGCAAAACACGATTAGAAATAATAAAATCGAAGAAATACCTCTATATATGTCCGTCTTAATACCTTTTTTTTTGTAGTAGTAGTAGTAGTAGTATAAAAGTCTACCGTGTAAGATATTTAATGGATAATACGCAAGTTTTTATCATAAAATATAATGATGGAGCTCTGATCAAATATCAGAAGACGTGAAAAGTAAATTTTTTTAAAACAAATTTAAAAGCGTCTGTATAAACTTTTTATAGTCATTATTTGGTACACAACATTACCAAGATTTATATAAAAAAAAAGTAGCTAACAACTTAATAATATATTTTTAAAATTATTATGGTATACCTATAATACATAATACAAGTTTAAAAAGTTTGAATATTGCCCATGATATTACATGAATAGGTTACACGACACAACCAATTTGATCATAGATATTTAGTAGTTTTAAAACAATATATTATACCTAATATTATCCTAAATGTTTTTTTTTTATTTTACAAGGTATGCACAATTTGTACTTTTTAGCATAATAATTTGGTGCTAAAATATATTTGTTCTAAAAATGTCTAAACAATTGAATTGAGTATAATATTGTGTCTATTGACGAAAGACAACTTATTCACTAAGTTATCGACGTTTTATAACTGCAGAATTTATAAATAATAATGAACTGACAATTTATATAATACAACATGTCATTATATAACACGGAATAATTTTTTAAAATACTCAGAGTACATAATATCTAATACTAAATTGGAAATTGCTTTTGGTTTGGCATAATTTGCACATTGACTCAGAAACACGAAACACAAAAACATGCTATTTACCATCTGATATACTTAATAATAATAATAATAATAAAAATATGTATATATGAATGTATAATATTATATTTATTAGTTTTTACAGGATACAGGTATAATGGAATAAATGTATTACACATGTATGTATTATGTATATATTATGCATATTGTGTACACTGTACAAATAATATTGAGGACACATGACACTCAATAACTTTGCTCTAAGAAGCCATTGAATTTATTTTTGTCTTTTTAGATACTTAGTAATAGTTATAATATACATTTCCGAAATTTTTTGCGCAATAAGTATAACTATTTTTTTTTTTTAATGGTATACTTCGCTTTTGACGACTAATTATTTTTCCATATTAATTATCCATGGACTTTTGTTGTTCGACACAATTGCAGTCTTGGTCAAAAATCAGGCGAGTTACAGCTATTTAAATTACGTTCATAGACTCATAGTTCTAATCCTATTTATTCAAATAAATCTATGACAAACTGACATATTAGATTTCTACTAACCATTTATATAAGTCAAAAAACAACAAATTGTAAAACATAAGAGAAACGATTTGACGGTTAAAGCATTATATTAACCTATGATAGAACCCAAAAATATGTCAGTGTAAGAAAAAAATTCTTCCAAAACATATCAAATAAATTTTAATTACTCTAACTATTGGCTCCTTTTGAATTTAGTTTTAAACATTGAAAACATTCATGGAAAAATATTTAAAAAAATATCGGCTAAAATTACAGGCGGGAAGAGGGTTGAAATTTAAGGGAAAAAGTTGTATATTGCAAATGCGCATATCCAGTTAAAGGTAAAATATGCAAAGAGCATAGAAATGTATTTCACTAATAGTATAGAATATTATAACAACCAACCGAAAAAAACAAAATCAAATTACATTGCTCTGCCCTAAGATATTCTGTATTTTCTATTAACGTTTACAAATTATGTAAGTAGGTACTATAAATTATATAATATGTCAATATTATATGACATTTGTTATTGAATAATCTTAAAGGTAATTAGACGAGGCCCGTGTACATCAAGTCATCAACACAAGGTAATATAACTATAATATAACACTACATACACTTGAGCAATAATTAAACCCGTTGAAACGTATACTATATATAGGCTTACTCTAACAGGTGTTCATATAAAAAATGAAACATTTTTATAATAGATATAATAGGCATATAGGTAATCATTTTTATTGTATTTAGGTATACGTCATACGGTATTATTAGAGTAAACAGTATACGAGTAATATTCTTCTTCTACAACACTACGTGGAAATCATATTATATTGTAGTAGAAATAGTTTAACTGCGTGAAACAAAAAACAAATCGAGTGTTATCTCTTTGAACGATCACAGCTATCTCTCTCTCTATCTCTCTAAATATATATATATATATAATAAAAACGTGTATTATAGTAAAGGAAACGAAATATGTATATATAAATAAACTATGTTTTAATCGATTTAAAACATGGCGTTGTTATTTATGATTTTTTCTCTGAACATAATATAGGCTATGCGCGTGTTTCGGTTGTATATTATTTTATAAATAAAATTGTATTATACTATATAAATAAATAATATACCTACTGCGTATGGAATACTGAATTTGATTTACGGTGTATTGTTGTCGATGATATATTATGGGTACTTCTTTTGTTTTTTTCACGGACGTCGTGACATAGGTTTCTTTTTTATTACGCATGTATTATATTAAATATACGCGTCATAGGTACTCGTCGAACTTTTTGATAGAAATTTCATGAACATTTTGATTTTAATTAAACGTATTACAATTACATCATAATTAATGGCCAATTATGTTCTAATTTAGTTGTGTTTTTTCAAAGGATTTAAGCTTTCCTGTTCGTACAGAGTACGTTTACAACTTAGTGCCTAAGCCACTATTAAAATTTGAAAGTGCTATGATTTCTAAAAAAAAACCCTGTGGCAAGTTTGATAACATAATACGTCTTGTGAGACTTTGTTGTCCATTAGTGAAATCGATTTTATAATATAGGTCAGTAGCTTGCAACTGGCTTAATAGGGAAACTGACTAGACAAATTGAAAAGGCAATTTAGTTACACGCGTCTAGACGCTTAGTTGTAGAACGGGTTTGAGTGATTTGACTTCCAACGAAATAGCGTGTCACCTATATGCGACGGGGCCAGTGGTGGCTTTTAAAGGGCCAGTGGAGGCGCTCGCCTCACTCAGGCTTTTTTTTTCACTATTATGTTTTGTAATATGTTTTTATATTATTTTCATAATACGATATGTGTGAACTTGGGTGTGGGAGCCTAATAAATTAAAAATCGCCCCCTCTATGTTTTTTCAAAATCGCCACTGGACGGGGCCCTAGCTCTTATTGCAGTACAACGGAAAGATATTGATGTAGTAAGTACCTAAATTTTTATTGTATTTATACTTATCTATATTTTGAGATTGATCCGAGTGACAGAAAAATATCAACAGGCATTTTCGTTTGACCGGATTCGCTCTCCCAAAAATCCAAATATTACCTACTCACATGTACGGACGCTGAGTAACTTACGGACACTAGCAGTATACAAGGTAAACGCGCATCGGTAGTAATAATAACATGGTGTGAAATCTCGCGACCGACATTAATATAAAATGAAAAAATATATATGACATATACGTATTATAATGATATGGTTTATGAACAAGCGAGTGTGTAAATGTGTCTGTGTGTGTGCACCCGCGAGAGAGTGATTTTTTTTTTCCCCATGACAATACAAAAAATATAGTTTGGCGCCAGGTCGACGTCAACGGCATACACACACCAACACGTGACAAAAGCGTGTTATTATAAATAATGGCGTTGAAAAAAAAATACTAATAATAATAATAATAACGCTGCTGCTACAGCAACGATTCTATTGTGTGTCCTCCGCGGCGGCGGCACCTACGCCTAGCGTGAATTGCGCAACGGGTGAATTATAATAATAATAATAAAATGAAAATATTTTTCCTTGGGAAATTTCGAATAAACGTGCGGTGGTGAGGATTGTGTAGTGTACGCGCTTTTCGACAACTAAATATAGTCACTATTGGGTGCAATATGTGAACAATAAGATTTACCGATATATGGCTCTTATATGGTCGGCGGGCCAGAGTAGTACCCACCTAATATTATAGGTCACAAAATAATATGACATCAGAAACATTCAAGAAAGTCGAGTAAAATCATATTGCCTTAAAAATAATGTTTGTATTAACTTTTGCGCATCGTGTTAATTAAAAATATATAAATCACAATTTTAAATGTTTACGTAATATTGTACCTGAAGTATTTAAAATCCTAGATAATTTAATATCTCATTGCAATTGACTTAAATATAGTAAATATTTTGGAAACAAAGCGGACTTGTGCATTAAATATAACTGGGTGGATATGATACATATGACAGATAGAATTAACTATAGCGATTTATACAGTGAGTTGGGCCATTCTCTTTATCACCTACTGGATAATATGAAATGTATTCGATGATACAATTTTTAGTTATTAAAAATGTTTACCTACTACACGTGTTACACAGTCTAATCATCAAAATATGATTACCTGTAGCCCCTATACACCAACAAATGTGAATATGTATAATTAGCATCACGAATCGATATTAAACCTATACATAGAGAAGTAATATGGGTAATTATCCGCACTTCGCGGTAATCAGAGGCGTCAATAAAACACGCGGTGCAGTGGTGGTGAGCACAAGCTGTAGTTGTCGCAGTGAGGGTTGCGGTTTTTCGAGTCGAGGCTGCGATGGGACGAATGGAGGTAGAAATGGTCGAGTGCAGACTGTCATCATAAAAATAAAATCAGTGTGGGTTATTGAAATAGGTATATATAATTTTAGCGCCACCTAACCTTTAGTTACGCCTATATACAAACCGTTATTATGACGCACTCGGGCCTGCTTTTTTTAAACCACATCAAATCATAACCGCCGTGCCATCGGTCGCAGGATATCGTGACTTTATTCTATGCGTTAGTTATCATAATAATAATAATATACAGCAAGTACAAAAAACATTATTTCGCGTTCAAAAACGTTCTCCGCTTTAAATTTCTGCACAAAAAAATAGTACAATATTACTAATACACTCGGCCGCAATACCTCTGCAGGATAAAATTGGCTGCTATTGTATTATTCCGCATTGGCCATGTCAATAATGATAATAATAATATAATGTGGCGCCGAACGAAATGGATGTCGCGCGCGCAGTGCCTGACAACCGAAACTCGCGCCTGCTACCACAAAAGCGAAATGACCCACTCGACGCATTAGTGCGCTTCGATCGTATTTATTGTATAGCAAAATATTGGTTTTTACCGTTTTTTTTTTTTTTTTTCTGTGGCTAAAAATCGGACGTTTGTGTCGCCCGTTTCGCGTCCGAAATCGAACAGGTGCCACAATAATAATTTAACGTCTAATATAATACATTGTAATACTATAATGATATTATCGCGGCGTATATTTTGGAAAGTGTGCAGCCCAGAACGAATCACCGAAATTCACGCCGAACGTTCCGCGGTTATTGAAAACGGTATACCGTGCACGCGGGGCAGCAGTGGC
Organism: Pentalonia nigronervosa; assembly: GCA_014851325.1. NCBI lineage: Eukaryota > Metazoa > Arthropoda > Insecta > Hemiptera > Aphididae > Pentalonia > Pentalonia nigronervosa. Next base: position 45,017 of record JACXSJ010001894.1, on the reverse strand, counting down.
GCCGTATTATATTATTATATTTTTTATCTGCAGCAATTATATTTTTATCGGCTGGCGCAAAAATCGTTTAATAATCAGTATGGCGATAATAAGCGCGTTGTGAACATTTGCTGTGACATTGGATTACTGCTACAACGCTTGTCGAAAAAGTGTACACGGCAAACCGTAGGCGGTACATACGATGTCATAATAACGCTGCTGCTGTAGTCACGTAGTGCCCGTGATAGGTACCCAACAATAATATAATGGACGAAATTCGGCCCCGATGTTTTCACGATTACCGTCATCGACGTAACGAGTTAATTCGATTATCAAACATTTTTTTTTTTCGCAGCGTCCAACACACGACGGTATAATATTATACATATAAACGATAAAAAGAAATACACGCGGCACGAGACGGCATTATTATTATTATTGTATTTTCGTTGTCCGCGGGTCGCGACGTTTCACTGGAAATAATTTTTGCGACGGCCTCGTCATTAATATTAATAATTATTGTTGTTATAGCTTTGACGCAGTATATAGCGGTGTTAGAAGAAAATATATCTCCAGTCATATACTCGAGTACAACGTACTTGAGCACCTATAATTACATTACGTGTACAATTAATCTACAGGTCGAGTCACAATATTATCGGGCTTACCCGCGATATCCAATTCTTCAGTATAGTTACAGTCTACAGTACATTTTTAAAGTTTAAATTTTTTCAGCGAACGTATATTTGAAACGGGCCATGCCAAAGTCTTTCGGTACCATGGGCAGAATAAACACGATATATGATGAAAAAAAGACTTGTAAAATGTTAGCAAACTTGACCAACTAAGGTCATTAAAACTCATATGATATTGGCGCTAATGTAAATTATGGTCTTCGGTATTGAATAAAAATAAACAACAATCTGGCAGCTTTATTAGCTGTCCGACACTATTCAGTAAACAATAAACAACGAATGAGTAATGACTTGAGTATATTGATCATTCAATAATTTGTTGTCCATTGGTAACTAATAAGTAATAATTATATATTGTCAACGGCCAACTCTACTATGTCACGTCGATACTTGCAATAACAAATTTCTACGAAGAAATTTACATATTTTCATCATTAATCTTCGTACTTTAGCACCGCAACAATAATAGCGAATGACAATATAATTATCACGTTTAAGATAACTGAAAACGTAGTCTCTTTATGTAATACTAGCTATATTACCTGCCGTTGCCCAGGTTAGATTGTTAGGTTTTCTAAAAGAAAAAAAAATTTTTGCAATGACCCCACTGCTATAATAAGTAATACCTTCAAGAGATAATCCTAATCATAAGCATATTATTATCTGACAAACACTCAAATCCATATGGAATTTTTTAGGGGGCCACTCAGGGGTCCTGGAATAGAGTTTGTGTCAAAATGTTTATCCTCCCTCTGAACGACTATGCAGGTCGAACGAGTAACTCGTCCAAACGATTCGCACTTACCAGCGTTTTTCGCGCAATTGCGCGCGGTCTTAAATCATTTCGAGTTGACACGCGTATTATTATTATACGGAAAATCGAAAAGACTCAATTTTCACTGCTATAACCAATGAAATAGTGAATGGTCTTAAATCAAAAATACATAACAAGACGAATGATATTATGTAGCATGATATGTGCACTTCGTCGTCATGATCGAAACACCCTGTATACGCACGTTAATATGTTTTTACGACCATTTGAGTTTCAAATGGGGCCGAGGGCAATAAAAGTAGAGAGGTGGGGGGGGGGGGAACTCAGAAAAACCCGGTGCGTGAACAGGCCATAATATTCGAAAACAATCGTAACCATAAAAACGGAATTATCGGTATAAAGCACGCGGCGTCGATTCCAATTCCCTCGCGTCCCCACGTCTACGACGAAGACGACGACGACGTGTATGTATATAATAATATGTTTTTACGATTCGTCCGCCGTCGTAATATTTTAAAAAAGGCCGTTAAGGGGCCAAAAAAAAAAAGAGGAAAAAATAATAATAACGACAGTAGTAATAGTACCAGACGGTCATAAATCTCCTCGGGAGGAAGCAGAAGGGCGACACGCAACCTCCACGGCCGTAGTCACGCGATAAACGTTTGTTCTCGGAAGAGTAAATATTATAACATACTATTAGGTATTACATTATAACACTGACGGCGGGACGGTTGAAGCCGGAGATAATGTTTCAAACTTTATCTGGCCAAAACGACACAAATCGCTAAATTTCTATCACATTATCGATCTGTTTTTTATTTCGCACATCTCTCCATCACTGTCGATCAGCCCAAAATTACAAGATCGCACCGCAATCTGTCGACGAGAGTCAGATCACCCCAGCCTGACCCTGGTCATTCGATTGTTCGCAAACGATGCTGCAGTAAGTCATCATCCACACATACTGCAACGTCTAGTGGAAAGTCCAAAGTGAGACAACGTCGTTTGTTAAACCTTATCAGAAATCAATAATAATCGTGTTCGGAAGATTAATGCGCGGTGCTCCGTGGTTTTATAATAATATATTTCATATCATTTATACAGTTTACACGAAACTGTAAGTATGGATTTATCAATGTCTGCGGCGAGACGAGTGAGATAATTATATAGGAAAATTTTTCTTCGAAAGTTGCAAGCATTAGCTACTGAGCATACGTCAACTACTCAGCTAATGTGCAGCCAGTGCTCAGTTGATCTAGTGTCAGCTCACCTATGTTGCAGCCGTCGTGGAATTTGAATTATTATAATAATAATGATTAAATGGTGGAAAAGTGCGCACTAATAATTAATAAGTCAATTCTTAGGTCCCGTCCATCGATCTGTTTACGGTCGTTTGGTGACGTATTTATATGGAGGTATACAATGATAACGTTGCGGACTTCATGGAAAATAATAATTATTACGCGAACGATGTGTCTAATGGCTGACATAAAATATGTATTATTATCGACGAGACCGTTCTATACACACCTGTTAATCATATTAAAATAATATAGTAGCTAGGTTATCATATAGCAACATAACCGTTGTATATGTGTGTATAATGATAGTACTCGTATAAAACAATACGTCCGCCGGACCGCGCGTTATAAATATATATATATATATAAAAAATATAAATAAATAAAACACGACGACAAAAAATGGGAAACCTCTAGTAAGCTTGCCAGCGGTTTTATGGGGCCTTCTGTGTTTTACGAGCGACGGTTATACGATATTATACACCGTGCGACCGCACGTCGAGCGTGGATATGTGCTGAGAAAGAATCCCCGAAGACTGTCGTTAAGCGCAATCTCGGACCCAAATTCATATAATATACTGGCCACTCGACCTTACCGAACTTTAGGGCTGCGCGAACCAAAAACATTGCATTATCATGGTGATTTATGGAGTATAGTATAGTATAATGTGCGACGATAATCGCGTTGAAGGCGACAAGAATGATAATACGGTACATTGGTACGTCACCAGTAGATTTACCGTAAAAATAAAAACGCGGCTTTGTACGAATGTTCTTATGATGGAAGTGAGATAAAAAAAATATATATTTATAAATCGTCATCGATGGTTTAACGGTAAACACAAGCGTACCAATGTGCCTATAACCCTCCCTGCAATCTTCCTAACTTGCAGTGACGTGCCCATATAGAAATAATTCTTGGGGTGACCTATAAAGTGCTCAACTACCACGTTGTTGTATAATTTAAGTTGACTGTAATTTCGAGGAGGGGGAAGTCTGTGGCCATTAGACCTCCCATATATATACGCCACTGCTTCTAACCGTGTGTACTGCAGAATAATAGTATGAATGCGTAGAAAAACATATTTATTTATTGTTAAAAGTGCGGGCTCGGGGAAGCCCAATAATTACAATAATACAATCACATATTTACACATAGTTAAGGTAAATAATTAACAGTAAATAGAAAATTAGCAAGGTATATAAAAAAAGAAGAAGAGTATTTATAGTTCCACATTGACAATCCAGTGTTTTTTGATAATATTAGGTACAAATTGAACTTTTGACTGATTTATACAACAAAGTGGTTAAGAAAAAATAATTATATAACAGGGTTATATGAGAGTAGACAGGTGTCCGTTAGCAAGACGCATTATGCCGGTGAATTGGGCGGTGGTTACGTGCAGGTGTGTAACGGGACTGCAAATGGAGCGAAGTTTCGTAAGGAGCGTGAGGGGACTTTGAAATTTACTTGTGATAGAAGTGACGGAGCACAAACATCAACTTCTTTAAAAATGATAGGTTTGCGGACACTCTTCTGTCGGCTAATGTGCTTAAACCAAGTTAGTGTAGGACGTTGGAATAATCATGCTTGGGGTGTTCGATACTCACGATATGACCTGCAAAATACGGGAAACGGCGTTGAACTCGTTCCAACTGCGAGTGACTATGTGCTGTGTGCGGGTCCCATAACACTGATGAGCGTTCAACATAGAAATGAGTAATGACATTATCGGTGATCAGCAAATTTTAGTGGTCAATATTGTAATGACGATGGCTGGGCCATCACAGTCAGTGGCACTGTTTAACGATTGCGATTGGTTTTAAAATGTCAATTGAAAAAATACACAATCGTCTTCCGATAGCGGGATACTTCTATCCGACGGCGAGTTTACGACCGTTCGACGTCCCCGTTTGGTGTATAATACCTACGCAGTCGACACGCGTCAGCGGCTGTTGGGGTTGGGCACATGCATTTGGTCTACAATAAGAGATCGTTTGTCGCAATGAGCCACGTCCCGTCCACCGTTTTGGACCACGGTTGACCTTTTCGTATCAACGTGAAGGGTATATACGTTTATAATAATATAATAAACGGGAGTAAACCAACGACTCTCGCCTTCACCGACATCTTGTTCGTACAATACGAAGTCTCTACACGTCACACTGTCTATACATAATACCGGGTGATCTATTCAACGTAATTCTCGCTCATTATTTCAGAAAACCCTATTGTTTTTTGAAAATATTTCATTTACATAATTTTAAATCGTTGAAAATCAACATTTTTTTTTTTTTTTTTGAAATCGTTTAATTTTTCATTATTTTATATTGTTATAATTTTTTTTTTTTTTTTTTGTTGAGTTTTTTACTGTTTCAAATGATAACATACATTTTTAATTTTACATTCCAAAGCAGGATATTATTCGGAGTATTTTTTTTTTTTTCTATAAAAATCAATTTTTAAACAAGTAGTTTATTAGTAATAACTTATAAGTGTTTTAAGTTTATAGATGGGCGGAGCAGTGGAATGAAATATTGCTGGGTACCCAGCTGTACCGTTCGCTCATCAAAACTTTTAACTCATATATACACTACTCAATAGTCATTTAAAATTCGATTTGAATAAAAACTCCAAAAACATTCTACTTCGGGATAAGGAAAAAAAATGCATGTTGTCATAAAATTTTTTTAAAAAAAAATTAAAAAAAAACTATTAATTATCAAAGAAATATTAGAAGACATATTTATTTTTTTAAATGACGTAAAACAAACATTATCAAAAACGTTAAGGATTTTTGAATTAAAGACGATGACCATTTAAAAAGATCACCCGGTATATACGTGTATATATATATACAGGCATTTTAAAGAAGTATTATAATATAGTCTATCGAGTGCACTGCAGGCAGATACGATCACCGCCGTATGTCCGTCATCGAGACCGGCGACAGACGTCTCTACACTCGTAATTTATGCGACCGAAAAGGATACGAGCAATGTGTGACCGCAATGGCATACGCTAGGCAGCTCAGCGGTGACGGACACGTCTCGCTCGGCGAACAGTTTGTGAATATTAAAAAAAGAAAACGTTATACCCGCACCATAGTTATTACCACCGTTATTGTTGTTTACACCGGTCGGGCTCGAAATGGGCCGCGGCTGGCGGCGACGGGGCTGGCCGCAGGTTTCGGGGTGGTAGTATACCAACACCGTGTTCGCGGTATCTTCAGCTACTATACCACGACCACGGAGTACATTTCTTCTGCGCGCTTCATTTATTACACGGCTTATACGCGTCCATCTCTCGGCCAATAGTATGCGACAAACATTATTGTGCCGGTAAGATTAGATTCGTATAATTTATAATATATTGTACAAGATGAGATTCGCCTACAGCAGGCATACACGTTCAACCCTTTTTTTTCTTTAATAATGCAGTTATTCAAAATCAGATTTTTAAATACACTTAAAGGCGACGTTTTCAGATTATTGAGATTTTTTTGAAATATACTTTAGGAGCTTCCCGTAGAGGTACAAACTTCTGTTTTTAAAATAAGAACCCATTCCCATTTTCGACTGTAAATTATTTAGCGAATAATTTTTCTGACAATGTTTACGTGTCAGAATCAAAATTCAAACTAGTAGTTTTTGAGTTCTTTTACTTTACGTACTAAGGATAATAGGTCGTCATGGTAATGGGATAGCTACGGCGATATGAACATTTCAGTGATTAATAATTATCTAATTAACACTGATAATTTATAAAAATGGTTTTAAGTATAATTGTTACTAGATCAAATATTACATCCACTTTATACATTTTTGTGAAATCATTTTTAGAGACTATTCGACTAAAAGAGTGGGGTCTTGATAATCAATCTGTATATAAATAATATGTATAGGCGAACGCACGTCTGTCCGTGAATTGGACTCGAGTTTAACGTACAGTATAATAATATATGTACATTAGTTCGATTAGTTCATAAGTTATAAGCATTTAAAGTTTAAATGAACAAAGTGGAGTGGTACAACAGAGTTACCTCACAAAATGTTGGTCCACTCGGCTCATTTAAACTTTAAATACATAGGTACCTATGTATAAACTAATAAATAAATAATCCTAAATAATAATAATCCTAATAAACTACTTGTCCAAAATTTGACTATTATAGATCGAAATAGTCTGAATAATATTCTGCTTCGGAATACATGAAATATCAAAATGTATGTTGCAATTCAATAGAGTAAAAAATGATAATAATAAAAAATAGTAAAAATATTGATTTTTAACGACTTAAAGCTAGGTATGTAAACATTGTAAACGTAATATTTTCAATAACGTTGGTGTTTTCTGACCGAATTAGTGTCTTACGTTAAATTTACCATCCTTTATTATCATATATTTATTATAATATTATGACTTAAGAGGACGTCATAACCACATGTGTTGTCTCTGTGACGCTCAGAGACTTGTCCAGCGGGTAGGCCTAGTAGGTCCAGTCCTATCCATATTTTAAACCCTTAAATATACTTAAAATATATTTATTTATTATACAAATTATTTGTATAACCAGGCCTGTTCTGAATTTTTATCCTGGACACGCGTCTGTGTATAGACTGCCGAATAAACTTGCTTGCACATTATGTATATTATACTATTCACATCAATATTAAGACCGACCTTAACATACGATCCCGAAGTGTGGACAACGACCAAATAAGCTGGAAGGTCGAAAACGTCTGAAAAGAAAATATGGAGAAGAATATGAGGTCCTGTCTATGACGAAGCAACAGATATTTGGAGAAGAAGATATCATATAAGAAGCTACCTATGCGATGTATGGTTGATGTGCCGCCGGTGACCAGTTTTATCAAAGGACAAAGACTGCAATGGCTTGGACACGTTATATGAGAATAGGGGAGAGTAATACAGTCAAACCAGTAATATAATGAAAACCACTTAGAAAGAAACCTCGGGGAAGGCTTAGGAAAAGATGGATCGATGTAGTCGAAGGAAACCTGAGGAAGATGGGAACAGATACGTCGAGAGAAATGGTACATGACAAGGATAGGTGTCGCGATGCTGTATTGGCGGCAAAAACTATTAGAGAGTTGAAAAGCCACAAGAAGAAGAACGATATTATTAAGGATTTAATATTATTGTTATGTAATGACACCTCTAACGTTATATTGTTTAGTCAGAAACAAACGAAAAAAGTAACGAAATATTATATATTATATTATTATTTTATTCAACAATATATAATATGAAATCGGGTGATGTTTATAATATAAATATATATTATACACAAGTTACATAGTTTAATAATTTTACAATAAATTCATAATATATCATTTATGTTATTACTACATATTTTATATTATAATATTATATACGATTCGAATATATATATATATATTTGTTTTAAATTCTGACATTAATAATAATAATATGAAATAATAAAACCGAATAACAAAAAAAAAAAAAAAAAACAAGGTAACGTAGTCAATAACAAAATAAAAAATATAATATGGGTACCTAATACGTATTAACTTAATACATCATTACCGATTAAGATAAGAAACAGGTCAATTATCAAATTTTAGTAAATTGTTTTGTTGTTCAAACGAAATAAAAATTAAAGTGTACCTACATCGTAAAAATATAGAAAAGGAGCGACTGCAGTTTAATCATAGCTGGTGTTTAGGTATACACTCAGTTATCATTGTCGTAACAATAATAATATTATGTAGTTTAAGGTAGGTAAACGTAAATAAAATTAACACAAATTTTGCTAATCGGCTAACAACTCTCGCAACTATAACAGCGATACGACGATAATAATAATAATAATAATACAATTAACAAATCGTTCAAAATCGTCGGCGGCAGAGTGATTATGTGTGCGGCGAAGTGCCCAGTCGCGGGGCGGCAGCGGCGGCCGCGGCAGCCGCGTACGGCGAGTAGGCGACCGCGGGGAAGTACGGCGGCAGCAGGCCCGGGTGCGGTGGCATGGCCAGTGGCGAGGACGGGTAACCGGACGGGAAACCGTAAGGTGAGTGGTGTTTGCCGGTCGCGTACGGGTGGTACCGGCTGACGGCGGCCGCGGCCGACGGGCTGAGCGGGGGCGTCGGGTACGAGCGCTGCAACAGTGGCAGCGCGGCCGCCGGGTCGGAGGTGTGCGTGCGCAGGTGTTGGAGCAGCTCGTCGGACGTGCCGAACCGCTTGCCGCAGTACGACGGCAGGTCGGCGCCCATCCACGAACACACGTACGGCAATTGGCTGGCGGCCGCGGCCAGTGCGGCCAGCTGGGCGTGCGCATACGCCGCGGCCATTGTGTGATGATGGTGCTGCTGCTGTTGCTGCTGGTGCTGGTGGTGCTGCTGCTGTTGGTGTTGGTGGTGCGCCACCGCCGACTGTTGGTGATGATGATGAGCGGCGGCTGCGGCAGCGGCCGCGGCTGTCACCGTCTTCGGACTAGCGTCGCATTGCGTACAACCGGACGGGCACGTGGCCGCGGGCTGTTGTTGTTTGCCGGCGGCCAAGTGAGCGGCCAGCTGGCATCCCGCACAGTAGGGGTCGCGGCACGGTAGCGGTGGCGCCCCGGCGCCAGGTCTGAAGTAGGGGCTCATCAGGGGCGAGCCGCCCAACGCCGCCATGTGGTGGTGGTGATGAGGGTGCGCCGACAACTGTGGGTGGTGGTGCGGCGACGGGTAACCGGCGGCTGCCATCAGAGCGGCCACCGAAGCGGCCGACGACGACGAGAGTTTGCTGTGCGTTTGTTCGCCGTGTCTTTTGCCCGCAGTGGCTGCATCTTCCGCCGGCGACTTGCGACTCGAAGCGCTTTCCTTGCTGCTGCACCGGTCACCACCGCTACTGGTGGCTGCGGGCGTTGCTCTCCTTATAGTCGCGTCCAGGCTGATAGACGTCGCATTGGCAGTGGCGGCGGCAGCAGCAGCCGCGGCTGCGGCCACCTCGGCGGCCGGTCGCAGCACGCACGATTCGTACGGTTTGAAACTGGACCGGGCCGTGGTGGTGACGGCGGTGATCGGAGCTGGCTGCAGGTGGTGGTGGACGACCGACGTGCGGCCGGGCGGTGAACCGCTGTTCGAACACGACGACGATGTCGACGATAGCGACGGCGAACGCTTGTCTCGGCCGCCGCCACCACTGCCGCCACCGCCACCTCCGTGGTCAGAAGACGACGATGAAGTCGAAGAGAGTGACGACGACGTCTTCTTATGGTGGATGCCAATCTTGTCTGAATTTGTCTTGCCGTTCTGCGGCGCCGGGGCATCAGATCCGATCTGACTGCACGTCTGCGCCAACAACGCCAATGGACTGTTTTTAGCGTCCAACTGTAAACAGAAAATAATAAGACATTATTGTAAATCCCATAAAAGAAAGATCTCTGTCACGGTATTAGATCAAGAATTCGGGACCGATGAGCATAAGGGTGTGTCATTATCTATATTATACGGTAGAAATTGCTCATTGCGCGACATAATAGGGAAATTTTAGATGGAATTTAAGACTTAGTGCATATTAACTGGTGTGTCGTGTAAACCGATGACGTATTAAACGATTTCTAATGTATATGAATATAATATTTTATGGTTTAAATTTGAAAAAAGATTACGAATTTATCTTAGGTTATGATTTAAAAATTAATGCATGTTTACGTTGGGTTGCTTTTACTAGCGTCTTTTGGAAAGTCGAAAAATGTCCTATTAAAGTTTATTTAATATTAAATTTTCAAATCCATAGACAATTTTTTAGATATATTTTTTTTTATTTCTCATAAAAAAAGCACATGTTGAAAAACCAATAAAACCTATTTGTTCTACTTTCGACTAACGCGATATTATTATTCTATTGGAAGAGGTGGTTTCATATTATATTATTATCAATGAATTTCCTTTTAAACTATTTTTATTGGTTTTTTCTTTTTATTATTATTTAGTAACGACGTTTAAATATTATCATACTATAGTGTGTTTTGTTTGCTCCAGTATTATCCTCCTCTACTCGTGTCGTATAAATATACAATATAGGTATGTTATTAGATATAGATATTAACATCAATGACTAAATACAATATACTACGTACATAATAGTATAATACTGTTGTACGCGTATCCTAGTTTTCAATAACATCGTTTTCCCAGCGGTATAATATCGCCGGAAAATTCGACAACAAACCACATAATATTATTATTATTCCCGAGGCGTGTTCTCTACAATAATATGTAATATCTATGTTTGTACGTTTATGTTTTGTGTAGGTTTACACATAAAAATCCGCCAACCTTCGATACGCGACAGTAATCATCATACGCACTTATAAACTGCACACGTATTATTGAAAAGTGATTTATTTTTATTCTCTACTCCCCTCGACCATAGTTTTAATTTACTATTATGAATGTAATTTTTCAGTTTTTTCTCATGATCGACCTCCATGCCGTTATGTATTAACGTCACGTGCCCGCCGATTATTTCCAATCTTTATAGAAATCGAATGCACTATATTAAAGTACTATAACGTACGTTATGTCACATCTAGCATAGAACTTTATATGCGACAAAGACAAGTCGAGAGCGTCGGAGACGTTGAAATCATGTCAACAGAACACTAGACGTAAAACAATTAACGCCACCATATTATATAGTTCGACAAAGTTTCTGATTTCAAAACATATTATACGACTGCAGAGTCGTTAAAAAAATAATTCTCAAGTCTTGTCTTCGTGTATACTTGTGAAAAACTTAAGGAAAAACAAATGTTGTTGATGTATATTGTGTATAGTTAAATGAGAGAAATACGAACGGAATTTGCTATCATTTATAATCAGTATACGTCTTATACCTTATATAAGTTAGTGTCGATTATTTGTTTTTTTAAATCGAATTTTCAAATTATTTTTTTAATATTTTTAATATCCTGCACAACATTGTACAATAATTATTAAATATTTACTAATATTTGGATATAATCACAGAATAAAATATTTCATTCTATCTTTTATGTTTTAATAAAAGTTCATGACTGGGTAATAATTATGGTGCATTAAGTTTTAAGTATAAACAAGGATTAAAAACCAATAAGTCCAAATCCCACAAGTATTTTAAGAACAGTTTTTGAATTTTAGAAATATTTATATGAATCTACGTTATATCTGTATTTTATAATTATTATGATTTAAATTATATCAAGTTTTCAAAACGTTGAATGAATATAACGTGTAATATTACTATCTACCTATGTTAAAAATAACCTCTCTCATAATATACTATATTAGTTACTGTGATGAAATATCTTAGGAATAAAATTTAAATATTTGTTAATAACTGACATTTTTTTTCAAACTAATATTTCATATTACATGCAAAATATATAATGCACAAATTCTGTGAAGAATAAACTTCGTGTGGAATTTTAATACGAACACCACAACCGCATATTTCAAACAAGCGAAGATTCTGCGGACGTACCCTGATAATACGTATTAAATGTTTGTTCATTTACAATGATCTGATCAATTTGCATAGGTTTTTCCATATACCTACATATAATCGGTGGGTCGGTAAATGTTACGAGGCTGCAGAAAACTGCATATATCATATTATTATTATTTACCTAAACGAATTCGATGGGTGAAAAACTCACATAGAGTTCTGAGCATCAGAAAATAATAACATAACACGGTATATAATATTTTAGTATGACTAAAGAATATAATATATATACACATCTAATGTGTACCTATATGTGATGTACGTGTCTTAAAGTACCGAGACTTTTCAATTTTGAAAATTCGATATAAATGTCAAGTAGGCATTTATAAGATATAACCTTTGGCTTTTACTAACTGTGCGAGATATGGCTTGTACTTAAGACAGTTTTAATTTAATATTATTGCGGTATTATGCATACCATCATATAAAATATTACGACGTATATGTGTGTTTATATGAATGGTATGCCTAACAGTTTTATATAATCATCGGAGTAGGTAGGTGTATTATATTATTATTATCTGAGGTAAGATACTTATTATGTATAATACACTTTAAACTAGCCTCGGTGATAAGTTTCCATGTTGTATTGTTTTGTTGAGATTATGTGATAACATATGAGCATGTCGCGTGTGTATACAACGTGTGCGCATACGAATCGTTGTAAAATGTAAAAACAAAAACACAACATATTTTGAGACGAGAAAAAGGACTATAGTTACTATAATACCATCATCGGGATACGAATAAAATATTTTGAAATTATATCGTTGTCTGTAAACTAACTCGTTCCGACGGAATTTTGTTCGTTCGATGTCTATTTTTCTTTCCACCGCCATGTCTATACATCAATAATGCATTCGGAATAGACACGACGACGGCGATTACGGCTCAAGTATCGTTGTACCTTAATAATAAATCATCATAACCGTACGTCTGACACGCTGAGACGGTGCGTGGTTTGTGCAATATACTTAAATAGTTTACAAGGACACAAGATTTATCTGCGGAGGAAGTTGTGCTATAATAGCAATTTTTCATAAATGACATACTACTGATACTAGAAGAGAGGCATTTAGTCAAAATACTTTTTCACGGAGGAAGACATTTCTAGCGAATGAAGGGAGGCGGTGTCCTCTTAACCCCCCCTCTCCATGTTTACGACTGGCTAACAATATTATTAGGTATATGAAAAAGCGCCAGCGTTAATATAGGAGGTAGAAAAAAAAACGTTGCGATATCAACATTATCGTAGTTATTTATAACTATAGGTACCTATAACTTACCAATCACGTCTCTCAGTACGAATTATGTATTCCGACATATTATATCGTCGGCATAATAATATAGCATCATAACATATTATATAATTTGTTAGGTAAGTATCGAAGGAGAAGACAAGCGCGATACATTTAAGGACACGATTTTAAAGTCTATACTACGTATACCGGTATTGTAGCAGTCCCGATTTGAGGGTATCGACGTATCGTCATGATCTCTGTTGTACCGGTACACGAATGTACTACTTGAATATAATATTAAACATAGGTACTTTAAATTATTATAATTGATAATATTATAATATTATCACGGTAGGTTTGAAGCACTGGTGTATACGGTTTCACCGCGTTACAATCGACACACGCAGAAGCATCAAGAACGCAGAGAATTCTGTCGATCAGTAGTCATCAATCTAAATATAGTGGGACGAGTGTATTTCAGGGTAGTCCCGTCGTGGAACGTTATGTTCGGCGGGGCGAATGCTTTGAATACCTTTTTTGCACAATGTTGTCCGGTGGCGTGGCGGCGGCATCGCGGACGAACCGAATACAAATGAAATAACAATCGTTGGTAAAATTTTTTTTTGGATTTTTGCATAATATGGCGGTGTTAATGTAACGGACCTAATGTACACGGCAGTTGCTGTGGACCGCGGTTGCCGGCGATATTTCCATTCATTTCAGTGTGCGCGCGGTAAATAGTTTCTACACAAATATTCGCGTGGTCCGGTAGACGGAAATAGACGAACGGTAAAACGTTTATTATAATTCGAATTGAGCACGGCCGTGTGTTAAACAATCATAAAATGATAAAATATAGTATTATAACGATAATGATTATTAACTATGGGTGCGAACAGTGATGGCAGTCTTCATTCAAATATTTCGGTCGTATGTCGACGGTGGCACGTTTACGCATTTTTATTGTCGTATTTTAAGTTTATTTAAGTTTTTGTAATTTGTCGACGTTGAAAGTATCAAAGGCACGACGATATAAATCGTCGATCCATACCTTTTTCTGTGGTATTTTCTTCGCGGGGGTGTGACACGTTGCACGCTTTGGACCTTTTTCTGGGGTCAACGGACCCAACAGTTAGTACAGGGAACCGCTATAAATGTCATCTCAGTAAACAAATATGTACCTAATATTAATAATATACTAGGTATACTCATCATTAAACTGTGCCAGTACGCTATCAAACTAGTAGAAAAATAACCAAAAACACATCGTAGTTTATTTAAAAAAAATTAAATATCATCGTGTATACCACAAAATAATATATTATATTATATTATGAGTTATCGTTATTACTTTTGTTATTTACTAGTTGTTATGTATTTTAATTCGTATGAATTATTTCATAAAATACATAATATAGGTACATTATAGTTTCGTATAGACTTATACTAAAACCTATTATATTTTATATTAGGTTCTTTAGACATTAGAAACGTACTCGTATCCTAGGTAAAAAATATTAATATAAACCGATATGTGAATTCGTATTTTTTTGCGCAAGTCTATTTTAAGTTTCTCTATAATACGATTACGAGACTAACCTATAATAAATATATCATCTATATTATATTAAATTATAAATCTTCCTATATATATAAAAAAGTAATCGAACGTTAAATAATTGCAGGTTTCCAATATGAAAAACGGCGTTTTTCTTTCTGCTGCAGTATACGACTGTTTAATGTTTAGACTTACGGGATTTTATAGAGTTTATTTTTGCTTGTGTATAATGTATTATGTATGTGTGTGTGTACGCCAGACGTTTATTATAATATGCAGTCCGACAATGTCTTGCGATGCTCGGGTGTGCATAATAAACACGCTCGTGTCGAGTGATGTGCAATAAATTAGCGTACGTCCGGTTAATATAATACCTACATAATATTATGATATCGACAAATTATAACGTTATAATATACATCCCGTTTCGAGGAGCACTGTATAATATAATAACTCGTCCGTCTCGAACGAGCGGTCATCGCGGCGTTCCGGAGCGGACGTATTAAAATATTATGTTTTAATGACGAAACAGATATATATATATACACGTCGTAAATAATATTTTATCGGTACTATAATATATTATTATGTACTCAGGGGCGAACACTTTTAGAATAAACTATTACTCGTCGCAGTATTAATAGAGTATATTATTGTACATTAAAATAATGTGTATCTCTGCACTCCTGGCACGGGATCGTAACAAATAAAAGTCGGGCTATTATATTTTGTGTATTATAATTAAGTGTGTAAAACGTAAAATAATAACTCGCCGAAAACTAGTTATCCGGGCTGTGCAATAAAAGTAATATTGCAGGTATCGCGGTTATAAATCCCGTGTCGGAATGGTTTAAAGACCAGCTCCCAATTAACGTTACTGCGTGAGCAACTGCATTAATTGGAATATATAATATAGTGAAATCATTGTACAAGCATTAGACATGCATCGTCGTCCATAAACACCACATATCCACAGTAAGAACTAATAACTAATAATAATAAAATGCAGTTGGTTGAGTCAGTGGTATAAGAAAAAAAAATTAAAACCGTCAACGTTTGGGCGCGATGTTCATGATATTTTATTATAATTATCTCGTGGTGAGATATAATATAATACATACCGCCTCAGGAAAACGTCAGTTTTGACCTTTTAGACAAACGAATCGTTAATATTATATTCGCACCTAGTTTACGTTTTTTTTTTTTTGAACCGTTCAATTTTATCAGTAAAAATTAAATTACGACAAATACCTGACTCATTAATTTTAAACCGAAATCACAATCGTCGCGCATAACTGCACAAATGAATGAAAAACTGATCAACCATTCGTGACTTTATCATTGTTTTCGACTTGCTCCGCCAACAACCCGATCGACAAGACAAAAAATATTAATATTTTCATTTCCGTCTCAGTCTCTACGAATGGTGATGATATGTTATTATAATTTAATACCATCAATCCTCGTTTTCCTTTACCGCACGACGTGGTTATGCTTGACCGGAAGAAAGAGTACTTATATCAATACACTGACCGGCATATTATTATGCCTGTACAATATGAATACATATTTTAACGAGACGCGCACATTCGATGTCAATGCCATGTAATTGTCTCATCATCCGTACGCTCCAGTGGCGAAAAACTCGTCAATGAGATGGATAAAACGGGTGTCAGAATTCAAATATTTTTATTGTCGTTTTATTATTAAAATATTAATAGGTACACGCACGCGTCTGTTTGGTTCCGGGAGCTAATAATGTTGCACTTAGAGCGGTTAAGGTGTACTCAACCTCTCGTTCCGGATCGTTTCCCCCTCGACCTGCTTCCTTCCAACCTTTTACCCGTCGATCGTCAGACTTTGCCGCCGCCGCCGCCCGTCGACACGTCAAAGTCCTAGTGCACAAGCCTAGTGCGCGCAGGCGCGCTTGTGTAGACATCAAAAACGACGATGACGACGACAAGCACTTCTGCGACGAGCGGGTGGAAAACCATTAACGAACCGACGACAAAAGGGGTGGAGAAAAAAAAAATACACTTCCCCTTCGCGTGTCATTATCGAACACACGCGCGCGCCCGGGCCGTGGCGTAATCGATTTGCCGCCGGCGCACAAATATGCCATTTCTCGCATCGGTGATATAATATTTTTATATCAGACGAGCCGTCCAACGACGCGCAGGCACACAATATTATTATTATAAGTACATACCTGCACGATTAATTGTATGTAATTGAAATATATAATTCACGACGTTCGTAATGATATTATTATGTCAAAGTCCGTAATACGGTTTTTTATTTTTATTTTACGTTCGCGCTCCTATATAGCGTACGCGCTTTGTTTGTTATAATAATATTATTATTTTTATGTGACACACGTCAAATCAATATTGCGCGCGAGTCTTCGGGAATAAATCAAGTGGCGAGTTAGATATATACTTTCGGCGGCGGTATTTCTCCCCCCCCCCACCGAGCCACGCACAGCCAACTCGACGCGTATTGTTATTATTATCGTCGTCGTCGTCGTCGTGTCCGCGGGGGGTTAACGTCCTCTTTTTCTTTTTCTCTTTTTTTGTGGCTTTTCGATCAAGCGATTTCGATGTTCGATCGCTTTACATCTTGTATGGGTAGAGTGAGAGAGAGACGCTCAGAGATTCGTGTTCGCTTTAAAGTCGTTTAAACGAAAACATCATCGTTGCCGTTGAATAATACGCATTTGTAATATTTTCGAAAATTTACATTTGTCAGTTGGTATAGAAACGACACAGTTTTCGAAGGTTTTGACTTGACGAACTATACTATAAAATAAACAGTGCGGGCTATAATATTAATATCTATTACCGTCAACGCAAAATTTAAACTTCAGATATCAATCGTACGCCTATCTACGCGGATTATTGCGATTGGGCTGGATAATACTATTCACCAGTATCCTACCAATGTTATATTTATGGCGTTTATTTTAATTTTAATTTTTCTAGCATTACACAATAGATCAGTATCGTGCTCACTTATGATCGGGTCCATGGCATACCTACTGATTTTCAAGGGACCACTAAAAATGTATAAATTCGTTAAGTTTAACCTCATCATCAATAAAATAAATCAGGGTAACCGAAGTTTTTTTTTAGATGTATTTAGTTTTTAAATACAAGTATGATTTAATTGATTTATTTTTACATTTCTATAGGTACACGTCTTTGAATTAAATGAATCAAATACACCTTGAAATTTGAACTCATTTAAAGTCTAAAATGTTTAGAATTTAAATTCCTATAGGTACACCGAAAAATCCATGTTTCATTTGGCCGATCGAAATTAGGTCTTGTACCTTTTGGTCCGGATTGAGATCATTTTTTAATAATAAACAGTTAAAAACCACCGTCAAAAAAAAAATAATAATAATAATAATTGCAGTTGACGGGCACACGTACAATGACGAAAACAATAGAATAAAATATCGTTACACTTACCGACGGTAGAGGAGTTAAATAATCCGGTCTCAAGTATTGGTTTTCGTTGCTCATGATCATGGTTCGCACTGCACATGCACACCAAAGTGGCAGATCGGTCGCGTTACACACCAGGCGATAATATAAATGTAGTATTGATAAAAAAAAAAAAATAGTTTTTCGTTAACAAACGTTTGCATAAAACGACGGATGAAAAAAATCCGAAACCAGTGTTTTTTTTTTTTTAGCGACGGGCGCACCGCAGACACACTGGAGCGTACAATAATTATAATTAGTCGAGAGGCGTGCGGCAAAACAGTTGCGCGGACGGACGTCGTACCGCGACGGACTTCGGCGTTGCACTGGCGCGACTGTGGCCGGTGTAGCACGAATGATGCGGCGGCGGCGGGCTGACACGACGCACTGCGACGTTGTAGTCGTCGTCGTCGTCGTCGTCGTCGTCGTCCGCATAGCGAAGGCCGGACGGTGGCTCCGTCTACCGGCGGCGAGGGCGCGCGCGCAACAAATCACTTTGCGGACAAGACGCGGTCGCGCGTGATTTTCAGCACGACCACATAAACCGCGGCCGAGTCGAAGTCTGACGGCGTAAGAATGATGGCGGGTGCGCGGTATCACAAGAACGCTTTGACGGGGGGCGGGGGGGGGGAGGTGCGATTGAGAGGCGAGAAAATCGCAAATGGTTTAATACAAGAGTCTCGCGTTCGAGATTGTTTTGACGTATCCGGAAAATCTATTGCCTATTTATGGGTACCGCCCCTAAGTCTGTAACAATAAATGCGCGCTGCGTGTTCGTTGAAATACCGTTTTATTAATAGTATCGCGCTGCAGTACGCGAGCTATACTTCGGCCCGTTTTGAGGGGTTATAAAACCTTGGGGTTTTGGTGAATATGTCAAGACGAAAACGAAACGCGCGGTTGAGAAAACCGCGTACTATATATGGTAGGACGCCGAAATGTGTTAGCTTGCCCGCGATTCTGTTTCGATTTAGTGTAGAAATATAATCGTATAATATGAGTAGGTATATTTAGGGAGTTCTGGCTCCCCCGCAAATCCAGTAAATCCGGCGACCCCGCCCGCCCATAGTGCACGACCATGTCATCTCTTCCCCTCTCATCCGTCGCCAAAAAGTACGTGTCCGGCCTCGGCCCTTACCCTCCCAGCAGTGTACGATAAAACCTTTTATCACATATTATCAGTTATCAAAATTATCAGCCGGCGCCACTGCTCCCACACGTACGCTACGGGACATATTATCTGTTATCATACATAATTATTATCAATTATCATAAATATTATCATTGTTTACAAAAACCTATAATATCGATCGCCGCTCGAGCGCGTATGCAACGTATATTTCCCGCCACCAATCAAATAAATAAATAAAATTTATGTTAATATGAAATAATTCATACTTTAATTTATGCTAATGTGAAATCATGCAATAAAACAAATACACAAATAATTAGATAAATTATTATATTTTCTTATATGAATTTCTTACTTTTTAATTAAACGGAAGTCTTTAGGCTGTTTTTTTCTTACGTCCAGCTTTAAGTTCTAAAATGATTTCTATCAACTCATTATATTGTTCATCAGATAAAAAACTAGTATTTTTACCCAAATTTTTACGATTTGTATGTAGTTTGTCATAAAACTTTGACTTCACATTAATCGTATCCATAGTAATGCCACACCGCGATCAGACACGAAAATGACGATAATGTAATAAAATTATTATTAGTTCCTCAGAATCATTATTATAGTGGGATAAGAATCTTAATCATTATTGCGTCAAATCGTGCACACACGAACACGGTACGCGCATTTACGATAAACGATAGGTAAAGTCGTTGGTAATAGGTGTTACCCAATTTTGTTTATTTTTATCATATTTCCTATTCCACGTTGGACATTATACATAATACCTAGGCAAAGCTCGTATTATGTATATTTCCGAGTGATTTTTGCCATTTCATATAATGACTATAGGTATTTTGCAAAACACAGGATTATCTATATTGCCGGTAACATATATATAGTGAAATCAAAACTATTCCCCGAAATACTGCATCATATAATTGAATTTAATGGCGCATAAACTATAATATAGAAAAAAAAATGTTCTCACTTCGACTCTAAACCCATCATTAATAATTTCTGTATATGTAATTAGTATACATAACGGCATACAGACCTCCTTACCAGCTATTAACACGATATATGATATCATATATTTAAATTCAATCCAAAATATACGAAACGTGTATATATATATTTATATACATAAATATGTATTTTTATTTATTATAGCCCGACAACTACCAATAGTCGGTCGATTAAACAACCATAGTTCATGTTGATGATTTGTATATATTTTACATTATTTCAATAATATTGTACTATTACACTCGGCTAGGACCTTTATGGTGTACATCTCATCAACTCTAAACTCGTCGTTAATAATTTCTCAAACAACATGTTTAATAATATAAATATAATAATAATAAATATACGTTCTATACCACTATCCTTTACATGTAATCAGTAAACATAACACATACAGTCCTCCTTACCAGCTATTATTATAGCTGCTAATAGTGATAATTATTATTAGCATATATTTAAGTCTAAAATAATTGAAAATATTTTCCGACTTTATCATTTAACATAATAAACGGTTGGCGGGGTCCTCAGTCGTTAAATTATACCCCCCTCCCCATCTTGAAGGGTCATATCCATTTAATCTACATTATCACATTTCGAAAATTATACTTTAAACTTCTATACCTCTTTATACACAGTCAAGCTTTTAATAATCAAAGCGACTCCTAATCACACATGTATTTCGGTATAAAATACAGACTAGTGGTCATATAGTTTTCGCAATAGCAATATAATAACTTAGCATTTTCTAACATCATTTTGTTATCATATATGATATATATATATATATATATCATCCTGATGGGAAATTTAAATTTATTATGGTGTACCAGGATCACCTCACGAAATTTATTGTTCTCAAAACCCTCGAATTTAAGCGAGCTGTAAAGGTAGCCTATAACATTATAGATATTTTCACGCTGCTTGGAGCTTCTACAATTTTACAATCCGATAATGGACGAGAGTTTTGAAACCAAATAGTATCTAATTTAAGAAATACGTGGTCCGAATTAAAAATAGTACATAGCAAACCGAGGCACAGCCAATCTCAAGGTGGTGTAGAACGTGCTAATCAGGATATTGAGAATATGTTGACAACGTTGTTGCAAGATGAAAAAAACCGACACTGGAGCCAAGGACTTCGATTCTACAGCTTATGAAAAATCGAGCTTATCATTCTAACATTAAAATGTCACCATATGAAGTTTTATTCGGCTGCAAAATTAAAATTTGTCTTAACATTTCAAATTTACCACACAATGTAATAAGTATGATAGAAAATGAAGAACAGTTAGCTGAATTAATCACAGAACAACCACCAAAAATTAATTCAAATGTCGAAAATGAAGTTTTAGACACTTAGGCAACTATCAAATTAAATAACGAAAGCGCCATTGTTATGCGAATAGAGCCAAGGAAAATCTTGAAAATCAAGCGAAAAAAATGATATAGGTTTTTGTAAACAATGATAATATTTATGATAATTGATAATAATATATGTATGATAACAGATAATGTGTCACGTAGCGTATGTGTGCGAGCAGTGGCGCCGGCTGATAATATGTGATAATATGTGATAAAAGGTTTTATCGTACACTGCTGGGAGGGTAGGGGCCGAGGCCGGACACATACTTGGTAGCGACGGATGAGAAAGGAAGAGATGGCATGGTCGTGCACTATTGCCGGGCGGGGTCGCCGGATTTACTGGATTTGCGGGAGAGCCAGAACTCCCTAAATATACCTACTAATATGTATATGTATAGTCTATATTATGTTATAATATACCATAGTATTTAACATGGAAATTCACTTAGAAATTTTAAGCGGAGAACACCTGCAACATCGATTTTATACCACGTTTACTAATTTTTTGTGAGTTGAAAGTTTATTAATTGTTGTAGATTAAATTTATATAAAAGTGCAGAGAAAATCATAGTTGCAGTCATCTAAATTATGATGTAAGAGCAAAAGGCAATTTAATGGTACATATTGGTACCATTTATAATTACTCAAATAATCTCCTTATAAAAAAGGATTCTGAAGCGAACAGTGCTTAAATTGTGAAGGGACGTGGTGGTATAGAGTCCCTCAAGAAAAAATGTTACGACGATGTCTTGCAATAAAATTATTTTGTGCGGAATATCTATATTATACGATTATAATAATATATGCAAGGTTTTAAAATAGCGATAAATAATTATATGGCGACAAACACGGAATAACACGGTTGGGCAGGGACTAGTGTCGAGGCGGCACAAGTATATATATAAATATCTATCCGCGCTTAGCAAAATATTTTATTATTTATTGTGATATACTTATATAGATATGCGAGTATAGCAACGTGACGTGCCGCAACAAATTAAGACGCTTTGACGGTGGTGAAGTTGAACTATAGTCGCAACTATTTTTTACATCATTATTGCTACCCCCATGATTATAAAATCAATGGTAGTATAACATTATCGTATTCTACTAGTGTATATTTTAAAGTTTACCTAATGGAAAATAATTTTTACATTTAATCTTATAAAAAAAATCGTATTTATTTAAATGAAACAAGCGTATTTATACTAAATTATTACACTTACATTAACTATATTCGATATCGACTAATAATTATATAATATCTATAACCAAATACGATCATTTTGGCAGTCAGCTAGGTAGGTCAGCATGTACATTTTCCGATTACAACATGCACTGACATAGAATACCCGATTGCTTAAACAGTAGTATTAGTGGTAGGTGCACGATTCCGTACGTTAAATTAATTTTATTTTCGTATAATGTTGTCAAATCGTATGAACTTATAGGGGATTTCTGTTATTAAATAATAACTAGCAAAACAGAACAAATCTGTGAGCAACAAATGGTCCAGAAAGCTTTTACAAAATGTATACGATAGACAATGTTGTAGTGCTCATCTAAAAATCATGTGGTGATATCAATATTCATGAGGATCCAAGTTGTAGCAATAAATAATTCAATCTCAAGACGTATCTATAAAAAAAATGATTCCATCCGATTTAGAACGCATTCAAACTTCAATTAAAATATACACGCAATACAAAAATTTAAAATATTTATTTTCTAAATTATTTTAATTATAGTACTATAAAACTGATTATTGAGTAAAATATAATATAATATAATATAATATAATAAAATATGTATTATATTATATTAAAATATAATATAATACAAGATAATTGACTTTAAAACATTGTTTGATAAAAATCATTTAAATTTTAATATATTTTTTGAAAATTGTATAATCATATATAAATTTGACAATGTTGAAGCCTATATTTAGTATACGCAATCTTGTATTTAAAGGGTTCCTTCGTTATTAGACAAATATTAACAAACGAGTTCCAAAAAAGTTAAATCGTGCCTGCAACGACCTGGCCCACTGGGATACAGAGGTTCTCGGTGTCCTCGCCTATCGGCATTATAATTAACCTGGATGGCTGGACGACTATAAAGTATTTATTTGTATAAAAAATTTGGTGTTAATTTTAGAACTTGGCATCGTAAAAACTAAAAAACGAATTAGTAAATTAAATAGTTTAATCCACACATAACTAGAGTCAATTGTTAATAAGAGTTTTAAAACTAGCCTGCCGCAATTAATTGCTATAATTATTAAAAAATAATATTGGCTAGTATAATTGTTATAAAATATTTTTGAAAAGCTTATATTTTCTCAGGCTTACTTCCCCTTCTTGATTGTATGCATGCAGGTAACTTGACGATATTTGCAAAAACTGTAGCCTAGAGGAACAAAATTTCTTGGCAGAAGACACCCCTTTGTCGTATTCCGCTAATTCGAATAGGTGTACTACCAATACCTATACTAAACAGTATACCTATCATTATAAAATGTGTAACAATTAAGGCTGGGATTTCGATGCTTTTTGCATTGTTTTCTCGAAATTACGTGATGCTTGTATTATATAACATAAACGTTTCCCGTATTTTTTAATCAGAATAAGACATTTTTATTTTCTATTTTTTTCATTTTTTAGGGCATTTTTGATGTTTTTGAATCCAAAATTTTAATTTTAAATTATATTTTAAGATTTTTACATGGTTTTTATATAAATTTAACAAACTATAAAGTAGGTCCTCGTATTAAATTATTAAAAATAATTTTAAATTGTATGGAAATAGTTGTTTTTTTTTCAGACTAAAGAAGTCCAAAATGATCAGTTCTGTCTGTAAAACTCTTTTACAATCCTTTAAAAGTTATTTAATAATTTATCAATTATCATTTACACAAAAATTATTAAAAATAAAAATAATTTTAGTGAATTTTTTTTGTTTTTTTAGGGCATTCAAGTACAGCCCTAGTAATAATTTAATATGATCAGAGTCCTCAATCGAATAGAGTAAATATTTATTATATTTTTTTTTGTCCGAACGGAAAGAAAGCTGCAATAATAATGCATAATTTAATTATAATAATAGCATTAAACACAGAGTAAAGGCGTTCAAATGTTGTTTTTAGCACAAGGCGATGTACATCACACACACACACACACACTATCTGGGCTCAATTATTTGGGCCGTCAGTTCGAAGTGTATGATATACTATTATGTACGATAACACAATGGTATATAATACGCTTTATTATGCGTGCTTGTCTTGGCGACACAATATCCGAATGTCGACCGAGCGGCGGTAATAATGCGGTTAGAAATCGTCCGAAACGGGTTCGATCCTTCCGTTTAAGGCTCACTGCAGTACTTTGTCGTATTGAGGTACAACCACGTGCGGTGCTCCTTATAAAATAAATTGAAGCCGAGATTATTATTATTATTATTATTATTATTTTTTATTATTTAAGATAAAGGCTTCAACGGTTAGGTCATTAGCCTACAGTCGGTTAAACAATATTTTGATGATTATTATTTCGTCGGACGAAATCCCGTCCCATCGGTGTATAATATATACATAGGTACCACGCGGGTTTGTCGCGGCGTGCGAAATTTATAAGTACCAACTCGAATGCGTGTTCGATATTGTTATGCAAAAATAATATGACGCATCGAATAATTGTTATGAAATTGAAAACAATGCTAAATAATTAATAATAACGATAAAACCAATAAATAGACTGGTAAACACGCCTACCGGCGTATCGTAGTTATAGCGTGTTAACGAGCAGAACACTTTTTCATAAAATAAATTCATCTAACGGCCAATTAAATATTAATATATTGTATTATAAATTATTTAAACCAAAGGTACAAAGGTACTTAGAATCTAAGAACATAAGTTTAATCATGAAAAAATAACCTAATAACAACATAAAGATAGTATTTTGTTACGTATAATATAATATTACATATATTAACTTTGAGTCATTAAAAAGAACATTTTTTTATATAGTCATATAGCATGTTACAATTTCTTGATCATATATATTATAAAAGTAGTTTTTATAATTTTAAACCATATTTACTTATTTTTATTTTCAGATTTTATATTATGATCACGTGTTGATGGTCTTGAGTGGCATTATCGTCAAGATTATGGTTAAAACTTTAATTTTCTTAGAATAATAAATGTGTTTTCTACTAAATACACTTTACATTTGCATTTTTAATTTATGTGCCACCGCGTATTTAGTTTAATTATTATTTTTCGGTGTGGTTTATATTCTATGTTATATAATATTATTTAAGTGTCTAAAAGAAAAAAA
Organism: Pentalonia nigronervosa; assembly: GCA_014851325.1. NCBI lineage: Eukaryota > Metazoa > Arthropoda > Insecta > Hemiptera > Aphididae > Pentalonia > Pentalonia nigronervosa. The sequence goes on along the minus strand of JACXSJ010001894.1, from coordinate 18,597 downwards.
AATCAAAACACAAATATTGAATGTGAAAACGAGTGAATCTTGTAGACATTTTAATAACGATTTTCTATAAGTATTTTCGGTTATATATTGCAATATATTAATTGTTTTAAGGTCTTACAATGATCGACTGTATACCTGCAAATTAACAGACAGCTGCTGCGTGCAATACCCGTGACTTATCTTGTCAGTCGTTTTTATAATAATTTATCTCCGTGGTGGTTTTACGGTGGACAAAATATTATTATTATTATTACCATACAGCAAGAGCAAGCAGGGGACAGGACGTGGTACACATGCATTTTATGTTGATTCCGCAGAAGGATAATCGTGCGGTTTATGTTGGTGGGGGGGGGGGAGAGGGTGCTTCTTAGTCATTTTCGAACGAGCTCTGCTGCACAATTGTCTATGTAGCGGCATCCCCCTCCTTACGTGCCTACCAATAATTCATATTTTATGTGTCTTATATTATTATTATTATTATATACGCGGTTGTTGGACGTTGGGTCGTCGGAATAGGTATACATAACGATACGCACGCGCACAATATAATTATATCCAATTATAGGCAATTATTTAATAAATAATAATAATAATGACACTGCATACGTAGGAATTATTTATTTGAAATACATCGTATAATATGTAGATGCAAATCGTGCGAAATTATTTTTAAAAATCATTCGGATAATACTTTTTACTATACAGTATAATATATTGTAAATCATAAATAATTATTATAAAGAATTTACTCATTATATTATGATGAGTAGTGACTAATAATATTTTATATGCGAGCTATCGTTTCAGAAGTTTTGCATCTCGAATTGGCTAGACGTAGGCTTGTAGCGCAGCATTTATCTTCGTTGGTAACCGCGTTTCTAGTTAAACGTATTAGGAACCTACTAAGAGCCTAAAGCTGGGTTCATGGCTAAGTTGTCGTTGTCGTCGTGTGGCTTTTATCGTATTCTGATTGGTTGTTGACATCATCATTTATTAACCATGATATATCGGGAAATTTCCAGAGTTGGATGAGCTCAACTTTCGGATGCTAAACGACAGACTACGTAAGCTGCAGTGACAGTGTGATCTCGACTTACTGCTCTGCAGTCAGCATCGGACACGTGATCGTAAATCTCTATTCGCATAATGTACATAATAAATTATACCATATTGTGTATATATAGTTACATGATTTAATTATTATTATGTTTACCGGGAACTACGCGTGTTAATTCAATGTTTCGTGAACATTATTGTACTTACACTTTTACTTGGCAGTTGACATGCGTTTTAAAAAATGAGATAAATTTAGTTTAATATACGGAAATGGGAGAAAAAACATTACCGTGCCTGCGGCATTACGCCGTGTGATTCGTGTAAACTGCAGTATACATTACAGTATATATTATATAACTACAAAGCTTCATAATATTATATCATTTATCATTGTCATTCATATAAGTATATACAAAAAAGTGATTTTATATTATATATTGCTATTATGCGTACCGTAGCATGCGTAAAAACGTCACATTTCTGTTTAATGATATTATATATTTTGATCTACCTACGATCAAACGCATACAAGTGCATCCGGTGCATTGGAAAAACGCTATTATATCCACACTGCACCATCCTAGAGCATATTAAAATTTAAGTTTATTTGAATATTTAACTTATATATCGTACCTATATTATAATTTATAAAATGTGCTATACAAAAATCTTACCAATTAGTATGGTATTATTTGTCACGTCTTGTCAGTGGTTGTCAGTGTCATATTGTCATTAGCGTCGATGTATGTAAATACTACACACAGTATATATTAAAACATATTATGCAAACACACAGATATTTACTCACAAGACGCCTGGTCGTTATTCAGTAACTATACTGCAATATCAATATGACAAAAACAAGAAACAAACATATTCGCTTTAGTCACATAAATCAATAAATCATTTGAATATTTAAACCGACTAAAATATTGACAATAGAGAGAAAAATTCTATTTTCGTCAGACGTGCCAATAGACTATAGACTACAATTTTATTATATAATAGGAACATTTCAATTTTCTCTCCGCGATCGTATGATGTACATAATAATAATATTACTGTGTATCCACGCATTATATATATTAGCAGGCGGAAGACGTTTCCTAAACAACAATAATAATATTGTTAACTCGATTCGATGTTACACGCGTTCCGGAGGGATCGAAGGAGGAGGCGTTCGTGGAGATTTTAACGACTCAATATAACAAACGAATCCTGCATGCGGGCCACGAGTGAAATTAAAACGGATGAATAATAAAAAGTGGCAGCTTAACTACCTGCGGTATTAAACTCCCGCACCGTTGCCGCGTATAGAACCGTATACTCGACTCACAGTAAGCAGTAAAAGTCTATTTCTGTTTTATTTTCGAAAATATATGACTTTCATTAGTGACTAAACGGGACCGTAAACGCATAAAACGAGCGTTTACCGCGCGTACACGACGCGTACACACCATCGTGGCTGGGCTTGTCGCGTATAATAATATACAATAATATATAATATGTTGTATGTGTATACAACGTGCAGGTATAGGTGCTTATATTCTTTTTTATAACCCCATCGGTTTAAATTGAGCAGTCGCCTACTCGCATGCCGGGCCCATCAAAACACCACCTTTCACGTGATACGCAAGCAGCATATATAGGTACGATTCAGCTGCAGCACGTATAATAAAAAGAAAAAGGCCCCACACGCTATTAAAATTGAAATTACAATTTATACACAATTAATTCTCACGATTATTATCGTCGTTGTCGTCGTTGTCGCGTACCCGTCGCTGGTTCCTGCGCCACGTTTATAATATAACATAATAATATACCTATATTATGTACCCATATATGCAGCCATTATGTAAATCGTGTTAATCGCACGACTACTCTCTGTCCGTGTTCCAATCAAGATGCATAAATTTCATCGTTTCTCTTTAGTTTTTTTTCTTATAATATAATACGTATATATATAAATATTATATTCTATTTCACAAAATGTTTACAAGCCGCCCAATGTCGTAAAAACGCCGATAATATCGCCGTGCAGTCATTATTATTGGGACTCGCACCGAGAATAATCGTAAAAACAATGATTTAACACCGACGACAACTACGCTGTAGAGGAGGTCTTCCTCCATCGTCGTCGAAGTCGTCCACCGTGTTCGATTTGTATCGGTTTCTCGCGTGTTCGATTACAATCAATGGGGCTCCGTGTGCGAGTTGTGCACATATAATATAATATATCTGCCTAGTGTACTGCTACACCTCTCCCTCGCCTATTACCGCCCAGCATCCGTTAAGATTAATGGTCCACGTGTTCAGCGCATATGTATGTATAGAAAACTGTTCGTGAGATGGATAATATAGTGAATGTGTGTTGGGGTGGGGAGGGGAAGAAATTACCAGTTTTGAAGGCGCACGCGCGTGTGTGTGTTTTTTCGAAAAGAGAAAAACACACAAATCGATTCCGCTACCCGAAAAACCCGTTTTTTCACTCGCACCGAAATCGTTTAATTGCATGAAATATAATTATTTTCGTTTTTACCTATATACAATATACATGTTATATTTATTTTAATATATCAGCTATGCATCGCCGTCGTCTAATTTAGACATCTATCGTGATGCGATTTCCTCAACTCGTCGAATGGCCGCTGAATTCTTTCCTCCGCCCTAGCTCGAACCGGATCAACGGCGAGCGTAATAATTTACATTTTACACTCATTTTTTATTTCTAAAAACTTATAAAAATAAACCGATGCCAGTAAATTGCAGGTCTCCGATCCGACAATGATAGCCTGGCGCACGCGGTTTATACCTGTCGTGCCGTATCAACGATGACGGATGAAGGGTCCTATGGTTCAATGGTGCAATATTTATTTAATAATATATTATTAATAAATGGTTAAAACAACTGTTATAAATTACTTTATCCTCGGAGAGGGGTGTGGAATAAAAAATGTTCGAGGTCCGAAATATGAATACGATACAAATAATTTATATTATTTATTATTATAAAATAATTAAATTAAATTTTAAATTCGACGAATTACAAACGGTGTTTTTTTCGTGCTTACATATCAATGACGTCATTATTCAACATCTTTTTTCTTTATTAATTTTTCTCCGGAGGGGTACCAGTCACTCTTCTGAAATAACCACTGGTTATAACTCAAAATATTATTTTGACACCAACTAACTGAGCTAACTTTTGTACTATATGGTTTCTCCTACCAAAATTTTGCCCCGACACGTTTTTTTTTAAGAATTTCTTTACGACCTCGCCAGCACTTCCAAACTTTGGTGCTCGACGATAGCGTGGTTAAATTTTATACGTAATATCATAAGTTACAGGATAACGTATTAAACAGTTCCCATTATATATAATATATTATGCAAAATATGATATTATTTTGCATGCAAACGTATACAACTTGCATTATGTTTCCAGTCGTGTAGGTTCTAATGCTCAGTACCTATATGACATAATATATATAATCTGTGATAGACGCTAAATCTATGCTTATATGCATTTTAATAACATATATTATTGCGTATAAATATTGATCATTGGATCTTCGAAATTGTTGATTTAATTAACACGCGATAAAATCAATGCGTGTGCTCAATACGGTCGAGAACTAGCGATAATTCATCCACCTTTTACATGTACGTAAGTAGTATAATTTTATACTACTTACGTATAAGGAATATAATTAATATTGAGTACGAAAAACACGTTTAGCACAGGCTTACTGTATATAGATGGTAGATATAGCTTGACATTTTGGAAAGTATCTAATTAAAAACTCACGATCTGATGAAAAACATGTTATCGTCATGCGCGATATATGGACGAGGCGACCATATTGACCAAACTCAAAATAAATAAATACCACACAGTTGTTGCACAAACATATTCCATCGAGCGTTTCAAATCACTTCTTATTTTTTATTTATAACGATTAAGTATTATAAAATTGTACCGTGGGACGAAGTCGCATTATTCGCTTGTGTAACATACAAAATGCATAAATTGTAAAATGTGTTGCAGCGTCTTAACCAAATACCATTAAAAAAAATGTATAATCTGTACACACGTTTAATGTATTCCTACTGGTGCGTTTATAGAATTTTTATTGTGATTAAAAAACGATCGAGATGGTAACGAAGTACCGGTTGGTTTCCGGGACGCAGACCGACGGTCACACTTCGGAAACGACTTTACGTGACGAATTTACCGATACATATACAATTACAATGGCTTTAGTGTACAATTAAAACATGTATGTGATATGAAAACCATACGCGACAGGACGTCATATCAAATGTTCGATTACAAATCTGCATTGACTCTTCAATCCAACCATTAGCAATACGATCTTGTGTTTGATGAAATATGTAGCATAATATTTCGACATGGGAAGGGACTCTATAATTAGAGTTTAAAGTATGGTGAAATATTTTATAAAAACGTGAATCATTGGATTTTTATTAATTATTATTCTCTATTTGACCCTGCTGCCTTACAAGTATTGGCTTCCCGCCAATTTAGAGATATTTAGATAACAGTATAATATTACTATTATTATTTTACAACGTGCAATCACTATCACATATTAAATTGATTTAACATTTAACTTTTAAGTCACTGAACAATGAAATATTAATAGTGCAATATAGATACATAATATCTAAACACTTAATTATATAAGCACTCTGTATTTTTTTCTTAATACATATTATTAAAATTATACATATAGCTTAAGTGTCCAAATTCGTAGTGTTTCAGAATTTAGAAAAGACAAAAATAATAAAACTATCATAAAAAAAAATGTACAATTATTGCAACTGGAATAAAGTAAAAAATGATACTCGTCAAAAAAATATAAATCTTATGGAGAAAGATAAAAGTTTAGTATGAGTGAGATAAGTGACTTAAGTGAGACTGTAGAAGTAGAAATTCACGAGCTTATGAATTTACTAAGTACAAAAAATTCTACATAATTATCAAATTAATTTGTTTTATTAGGTTTCTTTGTTATTATTATTATAATTACATCTATAATGTATTAAATATAACCATGATTCGTTAGAAAGAAAATCATGATCTGAACATTATTATATATAATGTATTTATTATTTTTTTTTACAATTTGATAGATTGCAATAATAAAAAAAAAAAGTATTTCAGCAAAAGAAATAATGCTAAATAAAAGTTTCATTTAATATAAAATATAATAAATACAAAATAAGGGGAGAAATGTATACCGATGAAGTATTTAATTTATTTAATTTTATTATTTTACAAGACAAAAAAACAAAAATAATAATTCAAACACAATATTTACTTTAATTTAACTATGGACAAAGTCAGGAGAAACCAACCACTTTGATGTCACTGATTTTCGTCATTCCGTACACGTTACACACGTATGCCTATAAGAAAATGGCGGACTCCAGTATTAAAATAACCTAGAATATGTATCTCACTTAAGATGTTCGTGTACCCAAATATAATAATTATTATTGATCTCTTTGACATCGACTTACCTGTAAGACTTATATTGTTGTATTTAATGATTACATATTAATTAATATATATATTAATATATATTATATATTAATCGACGTTTTTTGCGATTACCGGATTACCCATATAAAAAAAAAAATAAAACAAAACTCGCGGGACGGTCAATTATTATATTATTTATATTATCGGGACGAAACGATGTCTTTGTACGCATGTCGTTTATCCTAATGAATGCACACGTACAGTATGTCTAAATAATACCATTACCGGTATATATTTTATAATAATATATACAACTGTTGGTCGTAGATGTGTTGGTGTGTACGATATAAGTAGGTATATAAATCGGATCATGATCACGTATCACAAAACATTTGTTATTCGTAGGTATATTATCAATTATCAGTAGGTAATGATGATTATTATACACATATTAGCTGAAAAACAGGTCTAGGGGTGTAGATTTCGAGTATAAAATGGCTTATAGTTTTTCGTTTAAAAAGCAATCCAATTTGGTTTTCACGGCTCGAAAACATTTTAATTTTATCATGATATTATTTTATATATAGGTGCGTTGTTATATTATATTATCACAAACGATTCGTTAAAATATAATGTTAAATTATATCAGATGATGCACGCGATAGTTGTTAAAACCAAATATTATAAACTAAATAAAATAAAAAATAATCGAGTTGACATTATACACATTTACGCATTTTCATACCCATGCTTCATAACATAACTGTTGTCGTGCAATTACAGCTTACAACAACAGTTTACAACAACAGCTGTGGATTCATTTATTATATCTTGGGGACTCTGGACTATACGATTATTGTTTTAAATGTCCTAAGCCAATAGAATGCAATATCAATAATATTATAATACTGAAAATGTAAGTGTTATTTCACAAGACAATGCTATCAAAAAGGTCAAGCTTATTGCTGGAATCTAAAATAAGACCAACAGTAAACTTAACGAAAATTCTAACAAACCTACCGCGCCTAATATTTGATATAGTTTTAATAAAATAAATTAATATATTACAATATACAGTATATCATCGTCGTTCGAAAAAACACTGAAATATTACATCGAAGTGTATTATATGCATACCTATTATTAATCGTCCACGATACACGTCCTGCACGGCGGTATCTCGGTGAACGATCGTCATCGTGTTTTTGTCACTAAAATTTAATAGCGGTTGTTAAAAGTAAATAAAAAAAAAACCGGAACCACGATTGCAAGCCACCACATTATTATAATATTATGTATCTTCCTAGGTATGTATAATGTAAATGTTATTAATGTACTCGTCACGAGGAGGTCTGTTGTCTCTTTAACCGTCGTGGAGTATATAAAACATAATATACAGAGTGATTCAACATTTATGTTACAGCCATTTTATCACATAAGTATTCAAAATACAGAAAAACGTACAATACGAAAGTTTTTTGATTTAGAAATATCTAAAATGATTTATACATTTTACAATTTTTTACGATATATTAGGTGGGTTAAAGGGGATCAGTTTTAGAAAATTAAGTTGGAATATATACTTTTTTTGCAGACACAATATGGAGATATATTTTTAATACGTTTTAGTGCCTGAACAACATTAATTAATGCAAAACTCTATGCTCGAGAAATATTTAAAGTTTTTATAAATTTCTAAAGTTGACCGGTCAAAAACCCCTTAAAATATTGTAAAAAATGATGAAATTTACAAATCGTTTTAGATGTTTCTAAACCAAAAATCTTTTGTACCGTACATTTTTCTTTATTTTGAGTCAATAAAGTGCAAGCCGTAACATACATTTTGAATCACTCCGTACATGTGTATAATGCACGGCTTGGTCGTACGTAAGTAAATTACGTGAACATTTAATATAATATATGCATTGGAAACAGCTGATCGGTATCGTCGAAATAATAATAATTAACCAAAGCATGGAAAAAGGTGTCCGGTCACTTTCCACGTCGTGCGGCCGCCGCTGATTTATAAATCTAATTACCGTCGTTTGTGCGCTCCGTATCGAAAACGCTATCGATCTCTCGATCCGTAATGTACGTTATTAATTATATTGTATAAAGGTACACGGGTTGTACCCACATATAAATTGAACAGCGCCGACACGACGTCCTCTGATGATAATAATATATAATACGTAAAGTATATAATGTAAACCAACGCCATTTTATACGCCGCGTCCGTGTAGTCCGTGTAACGTTATTTTATATTGTAATACCTGGTATAATAATAGTATATAAAAGCCAAATATATGCCACTCACTCGCTCAATCATTCGCTCGCTGATTATATATAGTACGTTGATGTGTATATTATTTATGTTTTTCAAGTAAGTATAATACGCGCGTGGCAATCAAGCGATCACGTCCCGCAGGCCGCCATCGGTTTTCCAATTGGTACATCGAGATCGAGTATTAATAGGTACTGCAGGCCAGTTAATAATAATAACACAAGTCAGCAGAGTCGATGTAAATTGTATTACATTACTCGAACGCATTTAATGCAAATTATAGGCATCCCGCTCAACAGCACCCACCGCGGCTTATATATATATATAATTCGATCGACGTCTGTGTTTCAATAATCATACATTATACGACTTTTATATAGCAATCATTCAATCTATGCTTTATTGTATATCTGATAGTAATGCGTTCGACCAGTGTCTGTCTGGCTCATAATTTGGACTTGGGCACAGTAATTTTTATTGAGCCCCAACTCCCCATAAAAACTTAAAAAAAAATTAAATTGCCATTTAATTGCAATGGAATAAATAAATTAAAAAAATTATTTATTATTTTAAAACTATTTGTAATTATTATAATAATCTATTTAAAAAAGAAAAATTGTATCAACAAGTTTTACACACTTTGTTTACAATTTGTACACATAAAATAGAAAAAAAAATCAACAATCATAAATAACATAAATTCAATAAATTATAAATTATTATAAAAATAGTAGTTTTTTTAATTTATTGTTAGAAACCGGAAGATCCTAATATACATATTACCTAATTGCATGTTTGTCTATAAGTTGATTGCTGGCTTCTTCGACAAACAACAAAATAATGGGTCTATATAGATATTGATGACTTATCGAAGATCAAAGTTTATTTTTTGAAATACTCGTTCACGCTTAATTTAATGTGTGCACGAAGTACCTACATATGAACGCCGTGATTTAATTTTATTCACAACGTGTTGGATAAACCAGACGTTATGATTAGTTTAAAAAGAATTTTAAAAGTTTCACTTAAAACTCTAAATGATTTAGTTATATATTTTCCATTTTTTGACAAAGGGCCTCCAATATTAAAAAATACTCTTGGGTCCCCAGCAATTACCGGGTATCCGAGTGGGCCAGACTGACACTGCGTTCGACCTCCTCAAGTAAACTTATCGACTCATCACATGTTTAAAACAATTTCCACGCTGAATATTTTAATAACTCACGAGTATGCGGGACTTTGATTTTTTGAAAGACTTTTTAATGTGGTTTTAGCCTACCGTTTTATGTAATCTTTAAAAAAAATTGGCTTGACATTTCTAGACACATGTTTTATATAATCTAAATATAGGTTCTCAACGCGTTGAAACTCGAGGGCTTTAATCAGAGCCGATTCAAATTGGTATACAGTTGTAAGTCACCGCGACGTTTGCTATATACCTACCTATTTGTAAAAGTAGGTACCTACCAAAATTCCAATACTAAGTGAATAATATCTATATATATCGTAAATAATTATTAATACTCAATAGGTAGGTACAAATAAAAGTTTCCTTTCAATCGTAATAAGGGAATAACCTCGGAAATAATTTACTCACACATTCCAACATTTCAATATAGGCTCAATTTTAGCCGTACCGTTTCTGTGGCACCGGTGCAGCGCGAAGCAGTCTGCAGCAGGATCTGTCTACAAGTGGTACAGTCACGTACCAATACGAACAAGTAGCTATATTATCTATCCGTATCTATGACTATATATGTTATTACACATACACATGTATCAAATAACCATACGGACGGTCGTAATAAATGATCGCTGTGCATTCGCATTATACATTTATATCATATATATACAGCCATATAGAGTACGAGTGACCCTGTTTTCCCGTTTCCTATTATAATAACATTGCAGAAAAACAGAAAACATGATAAATTCCACCCCCCCCCCTATCACCTCTCCGGCCAAATATGCAGTTTTAAAGTTGTGTCCTGGTATATAGAGGAACTCGTCTCCTTATCACTTCGTATGTAACACGCGTATTCTATATATATATATATATATATAATATAGGAATAAAATGTATAGGTATACGTGTAATAATATGATTGCAATCTAATTCGGAACTCGTTGCAGTCGTCGACTACCGGTAACAGCTGTTGACTGGGTATATGGTCGTTGTCGGGGCGCGTAAACGTCCGAATCCCGCGCCTTCCGGAGGCCGTAAATTCTAATCGCCAAACGTTTTTATCTTCCGACCGTTTGCGACGACGGCCATCATATATAAATGACACACACATAATATAATAATATATAGGTATATTTATACTGGCACAGCGATCCTCGTTCACACAGCCTCCGATCATTACAATATAATATATTATACGATAGGAATATTTATGTTCGTCTGGGATACGTATAATAATATAATGTATAAATAACAGGAACGCGTCGGCGGAGAGGTATAATATATAGACTGCACAGTTTTATTTCCAGCCCCTCCTATATAGTTCCGATTTCGTATAATATTATACTCGGACCTACGTATATATGATATATTATATATTGCAGTATCGCGTGTGAAATATAATATCACATTATACTTTATATATATAAACGGCCATCATACATAAAGGTATTAGTTGCGCGGTGTATATTATATATTCCTGCGCCGCCGCCAATATCGATAGTCGTCGGACAATAATAATAATATATCTATCTCGGACAAGCAAAACGAACCATTTACTGAAGCTTACAATATACAGAGACATACATCATAATAATACATATACGATCGTAGTGTATATCGGATATTTTTAGTGTTGTTTATTCTATAACATTTGAACATTAACATCTGGCAGCACGGTGTTGAGTTATTCGCGAGAAACTTGCAAACAATATACCATATAATAGGTACTCTCTGTGAAAGGGTCTTAAGATTAGGGTGGTCTGGTGATTTTATAAGCGGTTTTAGAGTGGTTCGATCGCCGCGAAAACGGAACAAATTCATAAAATTGGCTCTACGCATATTATGTCGTTGACTCGACGTGATACGTTTTGGAGAGGTACTCGCTGCGAACACGCGGGAGACGTATTATATATAACATTCTATAGCTATATTATAATATTAAACACATGACTGAACTTAAGTGTATGTTATAGAGGACAGGCGTATTAAAATGAAAAACGAGCGTGACAATAATGTGCGACGCGCGCAATCGATCAAACTGTGAGCAGGCGAGAGCATAATATAATACGCGGTGTTATAAAAATTCGTCGTTTGAACGGATTTTTCGAAAATGCCATCGCGGTTAAGCCATCTAGTGACTCCGACATCCGTCATATGACATCTGCAGCAGACAAAATACGTTTTCGGGTAGTCAAAACGACTTCGTGACTGAAATGTTTTCAAAAAAAAAAAAACAAATATTCTCCCAAACGATAATATTGAGTTTTTAGATTTTATAACGTGCGAGCATATTATATGGAATTATACTATGTGTAATATATAAAAATAATAATAATGACCATACAATATCGCAGTTCACATGCAACACAAAATAAAATTCGTAACGCTCGCATACGATTCCACATATACGTACAACATATAAATAGTGTGATCCATTAAGTATGCTCACTCCTGTATTTGTTTTTAGTTAGAACATAAAATAAAAAAAAATCCTACATAAAAAAAGATACCGCTCCTAGCTTTCTCACATTATTTTTGGTATCTTACAACAGGGGCCAGGGAGTGCTTAATTAGAGTTTGGGGTGTTTCAGCACTTCCAAGCACCCCCCCCCCCCATCTAGTTGCACCTATGCGTATGATGTACATCATTGCAGCACCGTTTTTACACATTATTGTATATTATATTATTATATTATCGTTGTGCTGTGTCCGCACGTCGTCGCACATAAAAGATATATATATATATATATAATAATTTACCTGCGCATACACACACACACACACACACACATTATATATAGACAGAGGTGCATTATAATAATATTATATACGAACAACTGTGCGGGGATTAAATCGTCACGACCTTTGTGCGACGGCTGCGTCGACGTCATTTGTCATACGTTTAATGTTGCACCGCTTCTCGCGCAAAACTTTCACGGCCGCGTCTCCCGCGATGGCGAAACGACAATAATATGTTTATGGTTAACGATATTTTTATATATCTATCCGCGGCGATCTATCCAGCCGGAGGGAGGGTGGCGATCTGTGCTCTCGTATTTACGATCCCATTGTGTTTATCTCTGGACGCACGCACACTGCAAAGTCATAATAATATTACGTAGGAACCTATAATATTGTTATTATTATTATTGTTATGGCCGCAACACAGACGTACCTATAGTTACAACTATTATAAAATACGCAGACCGTACAATAATGTATATTATTTTTATTATTACAATACAAACGGCGATGTTGAATATTATTATTATTGTTACGATAAAACATTATAGCATCCAGTGTGCGCGAGATGGGTAATAATAATATTTTATTATTGTTATTAATTCGTGTTGGCCGGACCAGGTACGCGTTTCCGATCAAAAATCCGGAATAACGTTTTTTCGACTTTTGTTTTGCAGTTCGTTATCGCTCCGCATAATAATAGGTACGTGCGATGTAGCCATATTATATTATTATTACAATAACATTATGCACGCGCGCATGATGCATAAAATTTTATAATAACGATACAATACCGTAATAATATTATTATATTGTATATAGGTACTATATTTGTGTTCCATGAGATCTCCGATTATGCGATGAGGTCATCGTAAAACATCGAGACTGCAGTTTAATAATGTGCACAACACGACAGCGCGGCTGCTGCAACTGCGACGACTGCAGTGGCGATTGCGAGTGTAATGACACGCGTATAATAGAAAAGTATAAAGTGAAGACTAAAGTCATGTATTCTAGTCATAGGCGTGTTTAGACTTTAGTGGCCGAAGGGGCATAACAAATTTTTGAATTGTGTGACCTATTTTTTTTTAAATATCCAATTTTTTTTGTTAAGAAACTCGCAATAATATAGACATTTTTTAATTATAAAACGTACGTTCTAGATAAATCATACGTTCTAGACCGTATGATGCTGTTAGCCAACGAGAAATTTGTCATTACAAAAAAAAAAAATCGTTCGCGGGTAGTAACTACCCGGGTTAGGTAGCCTAAACTTAAGGGGACGACAAGATGTTGTTACCCCGGGTGACTGATTTTGAAAGGGCGGCTAATTTTTTTATATTTTAAATATTTAATTAATTTATTCGGTATAATAAAGTGTTTTTTTTTATTGCTCCGGGGCGTCAAGTTCCTAAATACGGCCCTGACACCACTGATGTTTAGGGGAAAACGTGGAAAAAGAATGATGCGCAAACCAAGGTCCATATTATTAATATATGACACTATTTCCTATATTTTAATATTCTCGTTCAGACATATTCGGCTATCGTCGCGTAGTCGTCCTTGTGTCTTGTTGACAGCGTGTAATGAAACGTTTTCAAACGCTCAACATAATATTCGCAGCTGCAGAGATTCCGATAACGCGTCTCTTATTCGTGTATAATATAATAATATAATATTATAAATTACAATACCACTCGTACATATTATTATAGTAGATGGGCTTTGGTACCAATAGTGGTTGAGACCTCGCGGTGGCCGCATTTCTCGATAATTTCATTCTAACATACCGACACGTGGTTGCAAGCAGTAATAAATCATTGTACTATATTGTTCGAGACTGTATATATTATTATTATATAATGTGAACGCGTAGGGTATGCGTATATTTTTTTTATTTTTCATGTCATCGATCGATCGTGTGAATACGACCCGGTATAAACGACTTGTACGAATAATATACCACAACTGTACTGCACAACATTGCCATATTGTCATTTTCGCACCACATATCGTTGTAAAAGCCACGGGGTGTGCCGTTGGATGGTGAGCGAGTGCCGTTCTCGGGTCAAATATTGAATAAATTACTCACCAAAATAATTTATATAGTATACGTTTCGCTTAATTATTTCACGGTTAATACGTCATATCTGAATCTACATAGGAACAAAAATCCCCAAAATATTTAAATAATAATAATACTAATATTTTTAGTCAGTATAAGGCAAATTTAGGGCTAACTTGTGAAAGTCGTTGGATGCAGATGTCAAAAATAATAACAAATGATAATAATACAAATAAAAAAATATAATACTTTTATGATAATTTTAATAGCTTAGTTAATATTGGTTTGTTTCAAAAAAAAAAATTAATCAGTTCGCTTGCATATATTGTTTAACACAGCTTCTGTCAAAAATGTTCCAATGTTTATATTATTTTCATTTTGTCTTTTGACTAATTCTTTTTAATGAATGATTAAAATTTGATTGTGTCCTCTTTTTGTATCTTTTCAGGTTCACATAAAGCATGTAATGCTAACTGAGCTCAATCGGCGGTTATTTCGTTTTTAATTTTTCTTATGAGTTTCCATATTGTAGGATGTTTTTAACAAACGAGTTTTGAGAATCCATTATTCCATTCTTCATCAAGTGTTGGTTCTATGGCAATCATTAATGGTAGTTTCAATTTTTAGATAATTTTTAAGGATATTATTGCGGTTAGAATGCACTTTTTAAGGACATAATTTGCTATTTTTAGATCATTTTGGACTATTGTTTGATCATTTAAATCCAGGCTCTAAATTTATTACCTATAATTATTTTTTTATATATATTTTTTATTTAGATATTACAATATATGTGCTTACTGTATTTTTTAATTTAAATACTAATAGTTGCTTTGGGGATTTTTTCGATTACCATTATATCTGCAGCCAATAATCTCACATTCTCGACCAGGTATTCCAGCATCCTGGTCATTATCGATGAAGTGTAATTTTAATGGCATTTTATCGTCGTTACAGTTGTATAGTATTTACCCACCTACAGTCGTCTACACGTCTGTAAAAATGAATATTCTTTGTTTTGCATCGGTTACATATTTTATTATAATATATTGTATTGTAGCCCGACGCTCTACTATTTGAACCACTTTTTATTGTCAAAAATGTCAGCTGTCAACAATGAATCTTAGGTATCCACTTCGACAACGTAAAGCACGTAAAATGTAGTATAAGTTTAATTTTTACAGAAGTCTGAAATGATTCAATAATATTAGCCTTCGTCTTAAACTCCTTACTAATAGTAAGATAAGAATAACGTTTGTCGGACAAATATTTTTGTGGTGTAAGCCAGTTGTAAACCACTTCCTTGTGTGTACACCCTGGGTGACTTAAATAAATATTTCCCCGGGACGCACTCGGTAATATCTTATTTCTGACGCACTTGGGACATTAAACGAGGATCATTTCGGGACGCACTAGGGAAACTCCTTTCGCTCAGGGGAGCCTCTGGTTAAATTAAAAAATTAGATCCACGTGGCCGCGTATGATGTCGTAGGACGACCTACGGGCGGTGAACAGTGAACTCGACGACAACTATAGCGACAGCAAAGGCTTGTCTCGGCCACTCCCGAGGTTGAATGTAGATGAAAAGAGTGACTACGACGTCGTCTTGTGGTGGTTGTCACTCTTGCGTAGATTAGGTCTGACTGCACATTTGCTTCAACGGTGCCAGTGGACTGTTTTTGGACAAATATAAATTGATAGAAAATAATAAAACATTATTGAAAATTCTTATGGCAAGACCTCCGACACAGTATTAATACAAGTAGACATGACTAATAGGGATGAGGTTATTATTAAATTATTATATGTATCCACATTTGTAAAATCAATTATTAAAAAAATTCCGGGATCATGTGACAAAAACACTGAGTGCTCCGGCGAAATTGATAGAATGGATAATACTCGTATTTAAGAGTATGGAGATTTAGGATATAATACATGCATTGTATTCAAGTGTGATCTAAGAGCATACTGTAGTTACTAAAGTGGTTACATGGTATCCTCGCCATTGATAATATTAAACTGTAATAATAAAGGATAATTACTTAACAGCAAAATAAAATTACAAATATTATTATAGTTACTACAATAAATTAAAAAAGACACCTATACAATATTAAATTCAAAATTCTGCAAATAACGGATTGATAAAAAATTTTTCTTTTATAAAAACTGTACCCATAACCACAAAATATAACCACTATGAAAACAAGTAGACTCTTCGATCATAGTATGTATTATATAGGTAAATTCCTACAAAATTAGGTAATCTCATACGTGGGCACAGTCTTAAATCTTACACAAGATAGGGTTAAACTCTTAATGGTTAATTTGTATAATAGCTTCTAATGTAAAAAAATTTAAAGAAATAGTAATTATACAAATTTTCAAAAATTAAATCAGTTATAATGTTAAAGAAAAGAAAATCACTGAAAAGAAAATCGTAATAACATATTTATGATATTTTTATGCTAAGAGTCTATAAAATATAAACTAAAAAAAATCATATCAGCATAAACCACGATAAAAAAATTTTAAAACTTAAAATGTTTTTTCACTGCTACGGATGTACTATTATGGTCTTTTATCTTTAAAATAAAATACGTAGGTTGCTACCTTGATGATTACATCGAAAAATGTAGAAAAATATAACGAACTTAACGGTATAAAAAAAAAACGTCTCTATGTTTTTTGTAATGGCAATGAAATATAATTTAACTTATTATTTATTTTAGTGGTTACTAAAGTATTTTGCAATTGTGTAATGTTTACGATGTACGCGTTATCTGTTATTGTTATAATCAAAATTTTTTTTTTTAATATAATTTTATTATTACATTTATATTAATATTATTATTACATTATTACATTTAATTAATTGATGGCTATCTAATTATTAATAAACAGTTAAAAATTTAGTTTGTACGTTGCATTATAATTATTTAAATATCATAGTATGCGGTGCCCACGCAATAGATTTCCTAGTTTGGTTATCCCTTGTCGTATAAACTTTAAACTTATAATTCAAGTCAAGAAACATATAAATATATTTTTTTGACTTCAACATATGTTTTAATTTAACTAAATCAATCATTTAAAAACATTAAAAAAAAAAAAAACTCAAAAGTAATTCAGCAGAGTATTTTAGAAAAAAAACTTAGAAGTGAAATAGATAAATAACACAAGAGGCCTAAAGAATAAAAAAAAAATATAGAAATCAAATGTATAACCTTAAAACATAAGTAAAATAATGTCAATAAAACGGTCATACATATTAGTTTATAAAAATATCATTCTAAACTCTTAACGAAGCCTGAGGTATAGGAAATTACATATACAATTTTTTTTGACAGGTAAAAGGGTCAGTGCTGGAGATCACATCATCTTCTATTTTCATAAGAGGTTATTCGTATAAGTGTTTAAATTTGGCCAGGGATATCCTAACCATGTATGTGCCTATATAATATTACCTATGAAATCGGGATGAATAGCAGTACTCTATATTAATATATTATACAAACGCTATTTTAAGTATCAAATCGGATATGCGTTTACAGTTAACCCTTTCAGACCCAGTGATGCCATATGGAATCATAATATTTAGTATTTTTTCTTATTTTTATGATGAGCCCAATGATTCCATATGGAATCAATTCTTATAGGAAATTTTGTGTTCTATCCATTGGTATCACTATTTTAACGATAAAGTGATCATTGATAATATTATTATCTGTTGTTGTCAAAATTTTTCAACC